>LUGF01033054.1:103273-142341 GCA_001625245.1 Calycopis cecrops | reverse complement strand
GATCAGTAACGTTTGTTCACAAAATAAAAAGGTCTCTGACGAACTTTACATACCCTCCTTGTTGACTTTGAACGACAAACAAGAGCGCTTAAAACTTAGATAAACGAATTTCGGGTCGCTAAATTTCCTACTTGGTTTTCCCGCTCATTAATTCACGTTTTAATGGCAAAGACAATGGCTGGATCCTATGGAAAAATTATAAAAACTTATCAGACTACTACTCATTTTCTCTATACATATAGAACTAGATTTAAAACGGAATGAACTATAATGTACTGTGTGAATGATGTAACTAAGAATATTCGTTTCGGTGAACAAAGGAGAAAAATAGTACTTCTTCTGAAGCAGTAAGATCATAAGAAACGTTATCACTGATACATAAGCTTAAGTGAACCAAATGATTAGGACCTAAACCTCCCGTGGCAACTACGATATTGTGCTGCAACTTAGGCTATGTCACAGATTAAATACTAAGCGGAACAAAGTATTTATATAGCTAATTTCTTATTCTGGTATATAAGTTACAACTTAGACAAGTTTCATGAACTTTGAGATCATTGTTTAATATACATCCATAATCCATCCATACAAACTTTCGCCTTTTTCTTTTTCTTTCGCATTTAATACTGTTTGTCATACCTAATATGTATGCTAATGAAAGCCAGATGTGAAAGAGATTATTAACAAAATTTAATCATAATAATCTCTAGCAAAGAGTAAATAATATAAAATGAATATGTATAATATATTATGTTAAAGACTGCACACATGTATTACTAGTGCGTTGTACGAAAATAATAGTGAGTTAATCGTTTACGATCGTTGTTTTACTTTATGTTCGTTCTCAATTCATTATTCGATTGTGAAAATATAAATCGAGAAAGTTGACAGAATTACGTTTAATTAATAAATTTTAAATTTTAGTGATATCTCCTCAAACATTATAAAGGTATATAAATTGTATGGGATACCCATGGGGCATAATATTATTAAAATTCGAAATCACTGGACATGCATTGATTACGTATCATTAACAACTCAGTTTTAGCCTATTATAACATATACCTTAAGTATACATTCCAATTGACAACCAAACTACGAGGAAGTATATAAGTAGTAGCAAATGCCCCAAAGTTCTAGGTTAAAAGCTGTTGAAAAGTTATAAACGAACAAACTTGCGATGAAGAAAGAAAAGGAAAATATAATTATCAGATGCTGAATGAAAGGTTATTCAGCATCGGATCATTATATTTTATTCAAAGCCTTTTCAAGTTACACAGGAAAATTTATTCCATGAAAGTTTTATTCTATTCATTATTAGTCTTTACTCTAATTATTCGCATTTAGTCTGTTCTGTACTCTCTCTCCCGGCGTCGCTATCACACGTGTTGCGTCTAAAACTTATATCTGTAATACAGCTGTACTGTCGCTTTTCATGTGGTGTGATAGAAAAGGAGAAAGGAGGACAACGCATCTGTATATCGATCATATCATACAAATTTCAATATTATATTTGCGGATAATATATATTATGTTTGAAGATTAAAGACTAAAAACTGACTGAAGGAATAATTTATCCACAGAGATCTAAAGAAAATTACTAGAATGAAAAATAAATAGCGTATAAGTATGTGTGGTAAGTGTGGTTATAACTATATAAAAATTGATTTAAATAATTTTATAAATCACGGCCTGGCAAAATTTGTGCCACATTTCTCAATTCTCACCAAGTAAACTAACAGAGTTATTGTATATTTACCTTTGCTTTTTATGTTTTGTTATATTTACTTTATTATATCATACATGTTTATATATTCTACTGGCCAATAAGATACTATATCGTGTCTATCGTGTCTATGTCGTTTATTGATGAAACTTTGGCATGCGGATACTTTCAGCACTAACTTTTGGACACTGTCCAAATATACCTAGGTCTTATGTCAACAATCAACTTCCAACAGTTCTAAAATTATAATAAACAATACTAGCTGCGCACCGCCGTTTCATGCGCGGATGTTTCGATCACGATTCTCAGACCTACCCGATATGCACACAAAATGTCAAGAGAATCGGTCGAGCCGTATCGGAGGAGTGTGGTAACTAACATTGTGACACGAGAATTTTATATTTAAGATTTACTTATTTTATATATTGTAAGATATTCGACTGCCGGATCAGCGTTCTGACGAGAAATGCTTCGATTGGCGGGGAGATGGGATTTCAGGGGGTGGAGCATCAAACTGTGGCTAGAATAATAAGGAACTAACATTTTAAAATGATGCTAACACTCATTAACCTATAGTACCCAAGCTTATATATTGTTCCAGTTATAGCTTCAACTGAAATCATTTCTCTATTCTAAGACTTTTGAAACAACTTTCCACTCTCTCACTGTCTAATATATCAGTCAGAACTTCTTTAACAGTTGTAGCATTCTTTTAGATATTATTTTCTCTCGTCCAAAACTTTATTACTTCGAAATCCAATATCTAAAAGGAAGACAAATAAATTATGAATATAAGAAATTATTGTTCGGCAAGTTTTGTAAGTTTTCCGGTAACCTTGAACAAGTTAGACGATGGACTCCGCGGTACGAAGCGGGCAGAACTTCGGAGGAGTTTTACAACTTGTTCGCGAATTCGCGTCTCGAATAACCAAGTCGAGATATTATAACGCTGATTGTGAGGGACTGGGCGTTGTATTTAGACTCTTGTTGCTTTCTTGTGTTATTTTTTTTATGGTATTGGCAAACTAGCAGTCGGAGTCATTTTCATGCTTGACGACGCCCATATCCGCATAAAAGTTATACAGATGCGTTGCCCTCCTTCCTCCTCCAACCTTCATGGGCCATTGGCTACTTACACACCGCAGGAAACGCAACAGCACAGCTGTCAATTTACGCCTGTCTCGTGTAAGCAAGAGGTACCCCGGTCGTGCCGGCCCAATTCGACTGCATGCAAACATGCAGTGTGGCACTGCCTCTTACTTGTTTGCACTCTCTCGTATGCTCTCTATGCTAAAAAATGTTACAGTAATTGCAATTGTTCTGTACAAAGAAAAACATGAGATCACATAAATATTATCTTCTAGAGAAGCCTTCAATTGTAACATTAAGTCCTAGCGCCTGTCTCTATCCGGCTCCTAAGTTACGAGCCGGATCCGCCATATTATAATGGATGTCCACGTCGCGCTAACAAAGGAACTATCGCGAGAATTTATGTTCTCACATTTGAACAAAATTTATTGCTCCTTCATTAATTGTATCATTGAATAATCAAATCTATATCTATACGTGAAGCAAAAACTTTGGACCCCTTTTTACGAAAATTGCGCGGACTCAGGAGTGTGTAATTTGGCACATTTATAGCTTATGTTTAGAAGTAGGTAATGCAGAACGCTAATAGTTTTCAATAACAATGCTTATAAAACAATAAATAAAACTTTACACACACCATGAATTTGACACATTGACTTCTAATTATTAATCGCTATCTACTATAATTCCTTCAAGATCGTTATAATTGATTACCGTAGTTAGAATGACATAACAATCATATCACAATATTTAGATTTTAATTTTTAAAAGTTTCACTTTGATCGAATTTCGATTTACGGGCGATCGCTAGAAATAATTAAATCATTTGAATTATATTTATTACTAAATTAATCAAATATTATTTATACAATAAATAAAAGCTAATGTTTCGCTACTCATAAGCACCTAACTTTATCTGAGTAATTTTTACATTCCTCGTGTTGCGATAATCCATAAAACCATTACATGTAATAAACAGCTGCTAACAATAATATAGTATCAGACTTTACATATTATTTTTATACGTACGTAATATATTTCGCGATTGCCTCTCGCTAGAACTGTATAATTTTACAAATATTTTCGACATTCGTTCTGAAGAACCATTGTTTATACGCCTGTAAAATGACATTTGGAACATTCTCATAATCAAACAGATGGTTTGGAATATAGTTCAAATAATATTATTCACAACATCATCATAATAATTATATATACCGTCTCTAATTGATGTCTAACAATAAGAAAAATTATGATAACTCGAGTTTAACGTGCTGTACACGGGAGTAAAGTAGCCGTTGTCTCACTATGAAGTGACAAGACCGTCTACCAGATAAGACGTCAGTATCGATGGCATTTATTTTAAAATGCTTAAAAAATAAAATCACATCAATACACTTTAAAGATTGTTTATCAGTTTCCGTTCCAACGATTTTATAAAATGCACAGACTCCTGGCAGGCGGATGCTCGAATTCTTTTTTGAATTCCTTCGTCGTAAACTTGATGTTGAGTGTTAAAAGTTCAATTCTACAAGTTTGTTCGCTAACAACTTTTTGTCAGCCTTTTATTCAAATCTTCAAGTTACCGAGGAAACTTGATAAGGGACAGTATTTTTACGAGAACAAGTTCTTTAAAAATGCTTACCGTTGATAATATATAAAATTTCCTGGTTCGAATTTACATCATATTTATATAATATAGCACGTTTAGTTGTTTCAAAATTTAGTACGTAAACAGAAAATCACTGTTTTTTCGTCGATAATATCCTATCTTCTTCTATCTGTGAATACCAGTTAGTCCATGATTATGATTATTTTACCCCCGCAATAAACGAATCTTTGACAAATGATTGTTAATCTTCAATTTGGGACCGCTATAACCCGCTGTGCTTAGCGCAGCTGGGCCTTGTTGGGGACAAACTCTGTTACCGCTCGTATAATAACGTGAATGTTATTCATGATTATGATTCTATATATGTTTTATATGAATAAATGAATAATAATAAGAATCATCAAAGGGATTCTTATATTTATTTATACGGCGGGTTTTAAGTTAACTCCAAAAATATAAAAGAAATATTCGCAAAAATCGTGGCTAAAAGTGTCCTATAATAACAATTATACAAAATTAAATACTGCGTACAAAGTTTAGCAGGGAAATGTAATATAATATATCTTTATATTTTTGATTAATAAATAAATACCTTAATGCCACCACTTTTTAGTGCCATAGATAATAAGCATAACAAGCACCCATAAGGTTCCTTGTAACATTTCTCGCATTATGAAGAGAATTTTAAGAAATTAAGAATCACTAGAGGCACAACTACCACCAAGCAATGGACGCAATAGTTGCAAAACTAATAACTTTTGGCATTTAACTTTAGTTTGATAGTTTTGGCATGGAGATATTACCTACCTGGCAGTGAATTAATAAGAATAGTGTAATTAAATTACACGCCTACAACAGTGCGAAAGGGGCATTAGAAATCATTTTAGCAGTTCTTGTGAAAGAAATTAGGACTGTCTTGATCTTCCAAAGCTCCCTCGCGGCATGATTCTAAATATGTTCTTAAGCGTAAACTAAACTGGCCAATTTGAATAATTGAGTTTTTATGAGTACCGCCGCCCTAATTAAAACATTACCTCTGCTTACTTTTTGTGGCCTTGTGTTTACAAGCGAATTATTTAAAATTTAGTACTGTTCAGTGCAGATATTGGCGCAAGTAAATTAAAGCTTTTTTTTATAACATAGGAGGCAAACGAGCAGTTGGGTCACCTGATGTAAAGTGATCACCAACGCCCACAGACATCCGCAACACCAGAGGTCTAACAGATGCGTTGCCGACCTTTGAGGAAAGAATAATAAAAAATAATATTAACATTACATCCAAGAATATATTATGTGTCGCAAGCATAAGGTTTGTAGTAATGCTTAAAGCCTCTCGATTACATAAGACAGTTATAATGTCGCGTTTCGTACGGCTTGTGAGAATTTGGAGGAAAATTGGGAGGACCAGCCGGAGACTGACTAGTAGACAATAAGAATATTCGTCGAAGAAGTAGAACACACGAGTAAGAATACCTTAAAAAGGGATGTATATATTATTTCATCTATATATTAATACATGAAGCAAAAAAATTTGGAGCATTTTTACGTAAATTGCGCGGACGGAGGAGAATGAAATTTGGCACACTGATAGTATACGTGTAAGAGAGGTGCAGAAGGCTAATATTTTTTTAATAATAATATTTATAAAGTACTTTAATTTAATAAATAAAACTTTACACACATTACCATGTATTTGACCCATTGATATATAAGATACACGTAATTATTGATGAAGTTTCTATATGTCTTTTGCAAGTGTTGAAAATTCTACATAAATTATTGTTAGATAACCTTAGTCACTAACCTTAGTCAGATAACCTTAGTCACTACATAATGTCATAACATGTCATATGATATTTAGTTTTAATTACAAAAAAGTTTCACTTAGATCGAATATCGATCTTCGCGGGTCCACTAGTTATTGTAAATGTCGATTTAAAATAAAATATTCCTAATCTTATTCGCTGAAAGAAGACGCTATATTTTACCCAAGGAAATAAAATATCTTCTCGTGGGACCCGAGAAAGTCCGAAACGCCGCGCGCCGCATAGGCGCGAGACGCTGAGATGAAATCATTGTAAGTTCCGGCGAATTCAGTTTGTTAAGAAAAAAGAGATTTCTTTTCTATTTCGAATAAACAGCAAAAAAAACCATTAATGTTGAACTGAGAATAATTAAAAGTAACCAAATACTAAGGTGTTTTGGTTACTTCTAATTCGTAAATTTGTCCAAGCGTAGGGCCACTATGGCATATAAATATGGGGGTTATAGTGTAGGGAGGAAATCTAGAGAGAGTTTTGTAAATTAGGTATTTATTGCATAAAGATTTGCTGACTTAGTACTTCTTTCTTGTTTGGACACAAAGTGTAATATAAATACCCAGTACACTATAAAGTAGATCAACATCACCACTGGCTCATATCTTCTGTATTATATATAATCCATAAAATCAATCCAATTTTGTTTATTTATCCATTCCTTACTGCGTTCCGCAGTTTCAACCGCGTAAGTTTCGGTCCTGTGAAAATATCAAAATGAAAAATAGATTTTGGCCGTTCCTCCGACCTACCTGATATGGACACGAAATTTCATAAGAATCGGTCTAGTCGTTTCATAGCAAAATTTTAGGTACTAACATTGTGACACGAGAATTTTATATATAAGTATATAAAGATAATAAAATCTGGCGTCACCGCATATGTAGCTAAACGTATGGTCACTTTTAACTAAAAGTAGCATGTGTACGCTGTTTCTTACGCGTAGTTGTAAAATAGTAGTAAACACGACGATAAAGTGCAGACCGCAAATCCCTGTGCAAGGTTCCCCGCCATTCAAAGTAAGTACATACTTATTGTGTTTTCGCCCGTGACTTTCCACTGAATTTGCTCCGCCATAAGATTTTACTCGTGCGTGCGAATATTATCCAATAGCTCTTAATGGAAAACGTTTTACTTGCGATTTAACTGTGCTTACGAGGATGTGTCAAGCAAAATTATGTGGATGTATTGGAATTAAACTTCACATAAATTTTATAACATACTAGATAGATAAGATCAGTATCAAGTTTCTGTCAATCTATAGATATGTGACACATGCACGACGTAAGCGTATTAAGAGGGTTATCGGTAAAAAGTGCCGAAATTGAGTATTTTGAAGGCAAATTACTCGTAAATGGAAATAATCTATTAAAGATCAACTTTGGTTCCGCATAGCACAAATATTTTTATAGGATCTGTAAAGTTTATAAATTGAAAATTATTATTATTTACGAAGAAAAAGGTATATTTGGAACTCATGTTTTCGAAAAGACTGATTTTCGAAATGAAATTACGAATGTGACCAAAAACTAGCCCACATTAATAAATAATTCATAAGAACTTTCGTCTTTTTTGCGTTTATACATGTTTCTCTGATTACAAGCTTTTAAACTTTAGAGGAAATTCGTCACGTACCTAATACTTAAAGTACTAGTTTTTCCCGTAAGTATGAGTGACAGTAAAGCTAGATAAAACAAACAAATAACAATAGTAGAAGATACATAACTAAATAAATTGTGTGTATGTGTGGTACCCACACAGCACACGATCTACACAAAGCGACTGGCTATGCCCCGCGCTAGAGCTAATTAAATACGTCGCCGCCAGCCGAGACCAACTCCATCAATTTCCAGACGTTTTTAATGAAAAATTCGCGTAATTCCTAATGCAATCGTCTCTAGTAGCCACGTGTTCGGTTACCAGCATTTTTTGCGACTAGTAGTAATACTGTCTTAATTCAAAACGTATATTCTTCTCGAGTATTGCTCGCAATTATATTTATTATATTCGCATAGACACATTATTAATTTAGCCCCCTTTTCTAGGTCAGGACAAATAACCTTACGATGAGAATTCAATGACAGTTCAACAGAAATGTCAGCAGGTAAGGTAAAATCAGACAGACATTAACCGTTTCAAAGACATTACTTACAACGGAACAATGTCGATTCCAGAGAATTGTTGTAGAATAAAAGAACTCATAACCTCCCATAATACTGTCATATTATAATAATATAATATCTGTGGATATATAACACAACGTAAGCCTAGCCACGTGCTAAATACCGTAAGGAATTGTGTTACGAGTACTAAACAACGGAAATATATTTAATATGTTTTATAAATTTAAGGAATTGTATTAATTAAAGATTTTTATTATATAAATACATAGATAAAGATCCACGACCAAGGCTGGATTCAAACCTGCGACCCCTGGTGCAGCATGCTCCGCTTTATTTGAGCCCTGTACCACTACGCCAGCCTAGTTGTACGTTATATTGTACGGTACGTATACGTATATTGCCTGTTGTTACGTAACTTCGGCGATACACAAATAATAATCCGCCACACACATTCGTGTTGTTCCATCTATGAGTGTATCCGAACGGTACGTGCTCCGGCATCATCTGAACTTATTCACGAGCTGCATATTGATGCCAACTATCAATATAATATCATACGCGATATCACTGAGGAACTACATTTCATACATCAAACTCTGATTTTAATAAAAAGTCCTAGTACACGGACTTTATTATAAGTAGGTATATACTTGCTAAATGAGACTCAGCCAAACCCCTATAAAAGGCCCTAAGGCCCCTCCTTATTTTTTAAGCACTTTTATATACCAAAAATATAAAGTAGTAATATAAATTCCACTCCTTATTTTTAAACATTTTTAAATACCAAAAATAGAAAGTAGTAATATAAATTCTATTTATATTAGGAAAATAAATTGTTACTTTATAAACGTATACTAACTTAGTATCTAATAAAATTCATCATAACCACCAGAAACCTATAAATAACAAACGTTCCAGTTCAAAGCATTGAACCATAAATATGATATAGGATCGACTGCTTCGCGCTACCGCGTGCTATTTTATTAGGATACATTTTATGTCTAACCCTCTTCATTTTACTCATAAAAGTTATAACTTACATTTTTATGCACAGGTATTGTGTTAAAACATTATGTTTTATAACTAGACTAGCTTCTTCGCGAGCGTGGATTTCGGACTTCAAAAATGGAGTTATTCTGCATAAAAACCTTCCTCTTGAATCCCATCTATTAAAAAAACCCCATCAAAATTTGTTGCGTAATTTTAAAGATCTAAGCATACAGACATACAGACGGCAGAAAGCGACTTTTTTATACTATGTATGTAGTAATGATAATAATATTTGATTTGCTCATGGAGTGTGTCAGATCGAGTGTAATAAAGATAATGTAATACGTAGACAGAGAATCTGTGTACGATGTAATATATATGTATTTTAACGTTACTCTCACTTCAACTAATTTTGTGATCGATTTTTGTGCAATCGACAAGAACTTAAAATGATGCCTTGTTATTTACTGTCATAATATTTGTTTTATTATCGAAATATAAAAAAGATAAAATATAAGGATTAATTAATTCGTTATATATCAGGTACACTCAGAAAATTTGTTAATAGATGATTGTTGATGATTATTATATTTTCAGAATTTGGGTTACATTCTATAATATATACATACCTTTATAAGTATTCCAACCTCGTAGTCTTGCGGTAAGCGTGTTCAACCACAGATATGAGGTCCCAAGTTCGAATCCCGGGTTGGAAAGAAAAATAAGTTTCATTAGGATTTCGTCAGATCAATTTCTAATAACAGTCCGATCGGAATGAAATCATGAACTTATATATTAATATAAATGTCAATTTGTCACGATATCCCTCGTAAGTCGAACGCGATTTATATAAACAGCCAATACATTCGAAGTCGAAGCGCGTTGAAGGCGTCACACCTTCACAATTTGATTTACTGCGAGCCTTATTACACGAGGACGCTGTAGGCACTTGCACAGTACACTCGCGCACACAAGTTCTTATTAGCGACTGTACACGCCTGCGGCTCTAAGAGGACGAGACTTTCGCGATCAGTAAATGATTAACCACGAGTATATGTGGGTGACATAGGGACCACATAGTATACTCGCGCAGTGCAGTATTAACTGTCAAAACATGTGCCCCCTTATTAATAATCATAGAATAACTTTTTTCAAGACATAGTAATAAATTGACATCTGTCAAATTCCATATTTTTTGTGTTTTTTAAGATGGAATTTGGCAGATGTTAGTTTATTACTAGGTTAATGCTTAAATAAAGTTATTCTATGATTATTAAAAAGGGGGATATAGATTAACAGAAGATAATATACCTATACAATATTTTTTTTGGAAAAAATGTATTTTGGTTTCGTATTTATTTCTAAAACAGTAATTTTGTTATAAAATTACTACAATTGTTAATGACCATAGTAATTTCTTTAATTAAACTAATATAAATGTCATCAAATTATAAAACAAAACTATGCACATTAACTTGAGTGCCGTTTTTACAGGGTTTTGACTGAATCTCATTCAGCAAGTAGAATCTTTGTCAGCAATTTATATTAAACAAGCACGTTGTACTCTTACTACTTTTAAAAATAATTATAATATAAGCAAATATCCTCCCAGTCCAAGCTACTAGTACAGTGATAGTATCTTCATAGTGGAAAAATATGGCACTACTTTTACTTACTTTATTAAGCTTATTCAATCCGGATCTATTTTTATATTACCACAGTAATTGTCAGTGTTATTTTCATATGCGAATTTTCTCGGCGACTGTACATCACATCAAACTTATTATCTTGGCCACGCTTTGTTTCTGAGTACGTACTTCAAACTGATCTCATCTCTGAGGGAATGATTCCTCTTGGGCTCTTCCTTTTTTTTCGGTTTGATAATAATTCGTGTTATTATTACCACAATAATTCTTCAATGGATTAATTGTGTAGAACCATGGAGCTAAAACAGCTCAGTTTTTGCTCCATATGTATGACTAAGCAATGATCACAGTGAAGGTTTGGTAAACCTCTTAAAGATAGTTTTATACTTTAGAGATTTTCACAAAATGCACAAAACTGAATTTTATTTACATTGATATTGCAGGCTTAAAAAAAGAGTACAGGGGGTACATTTTTTAAACAAGGCATATGGATTAACCAGCAGTCAGCGTTATTTCATGACTAACGACGCGTGTTAACATACATTCGGTTTATTCAGATGCGTTTCCCTCCATCTCCCCATCCCCTCACATGCAGCATATCTCTCACATATTTTCGTTCAGCGTTAATTCCAGAATTTTTTGTTACGAGTGAATATAAATAAAATATAGCCTATATTCCTCCTGAATAGTAATGCACTATCCGTTCTATCCGTTCTATTTTTTTGTTTTTTATGGCCTACAAACAAAGGTTAACACATTATCGCTTTGTAATATTTTAATAGATAATAAATAAAAGATAATTATTTTCCTTTCTCACTGAATCTTCTACACTCCAAACATTTTCGGACAATTAAGCGATTGAGCTCCGCTTCTAATTCCCTTGCGGTTATCAAAATGGAGGACGAAATCTAAATTGTTAAGACTTCATTTACATTTAATCCAGCAATCGATGGCAAGATAATAATTAATGGGTATTCGAAAGACAACAATGTATAGGTATTTTATTTCACTTTGGTAGATTTTCTTAAATAGCACTGAGTTATGACCAAGTGTCCTTAAAGTTGGGACTTTCAAGTATAGTTTGTCTATATTTTGCATCTTTTTACACCATAACTCACTTCATTACAAAGAATCTCATGAACATTCGGGGTATATTTTAATATATAGAAGCGTAAATATAGAGGAAGGTAGATATGTTAATGTGTCCAGTGATTAGATGATTATGATTGATCGCCCTATCGATTGTGACCAACCAGTAGATGACATTAACCAACCACTGATTTTTTATAGTGGTCTAGATATATAATTAATATGATTTTTTTTTTGTAGATTGTAGACTTACTTGTAGACCTGTAATTACTACTGTAAAAATGTATACTTGAAGAAGCGCACGACCGATAGTAAAAACAAGTCACGCGATGTCGTAACCCGCCAGACTCGTAAAGATTAACATTCAGGAATCTGATATGCCGTAATAATTTTATTTATTCTATTAATAAGAAACGTATTGATGGAAACTTTTTTATCTATGAGACAGATCACTTTCAATAGGAATTCATCTCGCATCGAACATATCACACGTCTCGTAGTTAATTTATTAATTAAAATGCCGTTCTACATAAAAAATATTGTTACATTGGGTAAAAATCATTACCTAGTTATACAGATATACACTTATAAACCGAGCAGTGTACGGTCTGAAATTATAGTTACAGTATAAACATTTGCAAGCGCTGAATTGCACGAAGCACGCAATCACATAAATAATACCGCGAGGAGTAAAAGCGCTCCGCTGTACTTTATTCGCTGCAGGAATCGTTACACAATGGACTTCTCCGTGGCATGTCGTGAGCACACAAAGGAATTTTAAAATGTGGTTTATGTCCTCACTCTAACTGAAAGTGTTGTTCCTAGATGTGGAAGATTTTTTTTATACGGGGCAAACGAGTAGTCGGAGCCATTTTCCTGACTACCAACGCCCACAGACGTCCGCACAGACGCTATACAGATGCGCGACAGCACAGCTGTCACTTTTCTTTATCAACATGCATTTAAATAACCGTGTTGCTCTTCTATCTTGCTCTCCCATGTACTCTCACATTAAGTCGTTTATTGTATATTTTCACATTCTACTTTACTTGGAGATCAAGACCAGTTGGTCTGCAAACATTGTTCACGCCAGATATGCAAGGCACCGCCATCTAATTATAAACGTTTAACACGTCAAGCGACAGTGGCAAACTATTAAACGTTAAAGTGTAGTGTATAATCTGTGACGTTTTATGTAAGTGACATTTCCGGTTTCCGGACTGACTTTAGCGTCGAGAGACGCGTTCTGTTCTCTTCGGTACGATCCGCCAACCTTATCGGTCATTTAATTTTTATCGGAATAAACCAGTGTCTGTAAAACAAATAATGTTTTAATTAAACCTCAAGATGCAGTCTTAAACAAACATTGTCGATAACGACGTCTTAAATATTGATCGCAGATACAACTTAATCTACTCCTGGTCATCTGGTTGCGTCTTACATTTAATGTCATTAAAAATATTGGAGCTGATCAGAACACTAAGAAAATTATGTAAATAAACTGTAATATTATTACGTATGTTACTCTTTACTTTATCTTTCATCACCGGTGCGACTACGCTCGTGGTTCCTCGCTCATTAAATGTTGTTTTAATTTATTTCGTGCCTCGCCCGCGCCGACACCGCGTGTGCTCGTGACCTAGGTCAGGTGTTACGGGAAAAGAACCACTACATTAATCACATGCGAGCTTTTGTTATATAATATACTAATCGAACTGTGTTCTTTTTATAGCATTATATAAACAAGCAATTGAAGTCTTTTAGAACTACATGACGCTTATAAATATGCATATAGTCAGGAGGTATGTAAAATATTCACCCCACATACACCATGTCCCAAAGGATTCACGTGGAATCTCAAAAATTACATGAAACAAAGCACAGCCATCAATTCACGCTGGTATTTTTAAAAGTCATACGTACTATAAGCGTTGTGCCACCCAGCATATCAATTATCAGCATTTAGATCCCTTACAATGTATTATTTAATATTAAATTAAACTGCTCATGATTCAGTTTGTCATATTACCCGGAACATATCTATTGAGTTAGCCTCGTAGTAACTAGAGGAGAATGACGCTCGACTTGTTGCGGGACCTTCACATGCAACACCTAAATGTGGTTAGCGGTGCCGAATTATCGATAGTATCAATAGTATCGATAGCACTGCGACTATCAAAGTTAGATACTATCGATAGTAGATACTATTATAGATCATCAAAAATATTGATACTATCGATAATTCTATAGATATTCTCACTATTGCCACATTATCGATACACTATCGATAGTCTATCGATATAAGCCTATCGAGCGCCATTACTAGTAAAGGTTAACAAAACAGATATACAGTGCAAATGGAAGGAAGGATGTACTGGAGCCAAACTGGCATATCATGATCAGTGGCATTGTCCGAGAGACAAGGGTCTTTGCAACTGACGTGTTGTAAAGAGAGTAAAGCGTAAGTTTCGATCCCGTGTTAATATCATGATGAAAAATAGATGTTGGCCGATTCCCAGACCTACCCAATAGGCACATAACGTTTCATGAGAATCTGTCGAGCCGTTTCGGAGGAGTATGGTAATGAAAATCATAAATGAATATTATATTAGCTTGGAGCTATGTATTAATTAATGAGAGGTGTAATCAAAACTTTTCTATTAGCGCTTAATGTAATATATTAATACATTATATTAATTTCATTATCAATAAACCGTCAAGCCGTGTAATTAATATGGATGTTAAATTGGTAACACAAACTCACGTACAAACGTATTTATAATATTAGTAGCTATAATTTTCCATAGCCAGAGAAATAAAAACAAGCTGGCAAATATTTGTCAGTAACATATTATGACATGAACCTTTTTGTTATAAGGACACGCGGCCCGAGGGAGAGTCACAAATACTTTATTCCCTGTACCGAATCTTATCGAGCAGTGGACCCTAAATTTTGCATGTGATTCCATTTCTCAGTATAGAAAAACAAAAAGAGTTTTGTGTCTCTGTACCTATAGGTATAACGAAAGCTATCTAAATACGATAATAATAATAATATACCTACGAGAATTTTACATGTTGATATGTAAAATTCTCGTGCCGCAATGTTAGTTACCATACTCCTACGAAACGGCTAGACCGATGCTAATGAAAATTCGTGTGCTTATTGGGTAGGTCTGAGAATCGGCGAACATCTATTTTTCATCTCAATATTTCGAAGGGATCGAAATTTACGTGGGTGAAACCGCGGCGCGCAGCTAGTATATATGTATATAAACTTTATTCGTTCAGTCGTTTATCGTCACCACAGATAATCAATTAAAAATAAATCTCCATAAGTATACATAAATGTATGATTATAATGGATGTTGTTGACATTACATCATACATCATAACAGGATTACTTAACGTTAAGCAAGTGATAGTATTTATTCGGCAAGGCGTTATCCAAAACGCTGTATGTATTCGACCTTGTAGTTAGGATATTACCAGATACATACAATCTTATTTTATCCTTTCAGAGGGCGGTACTAAGCCTTTGTGATATGCCTCTGTGATAATTCAAGACTAAGAAAGATTATATCTTTGAATACCCAAAGGATAGCGTAACAAAGCGGCTTAGTATATACATATAGCCAAGGTTTACTTTACACCTGTTAGATAAGAATTAGAATTCTCTTTGTGCGCCGTTTTAATGGCGATGCGGTTTAAAACCTTGTATTTATTTTTTTCTTTTTTTTATCAAAACTGTACTATACTAATTGTGACTGTTACATCTTTGCAAAATAAACACATATTTTATTTTATTATTTTAAAACCCAAATACCACAAATGCTTCACGACCGTTATATAGTTTTTTATTTGCTAAGTGACACGACAGCGCTGCAGGCGGTAGACTGTTTATAAGTGTCGTTGTCAGACGCCAGTTGTCAGTGTCAGACGCCAGCGAAAGGGTAATAATAAATTCAGTAATAATGAACGGCCATGAAAATACTTTCACTAACAGATCGCTTTCACTACTTAGGAGTGACAGGCCATATGTTATTACGAACTGTGCTTTGCATTTTCAAGTGCACAACATCTATCTTATTAAACCATTGCCTACCTTATTAGCCCCCTTATAATATTAAAGATTACAATAGAAATAAGTTTTAATTACATCTCAAATATATTAATACATGTGGTGGACATAAATATTTTATGTTAACATCCTATTCTCATATTAATTCTCATATTACATGCTGTATAGTAAATGTGATCCTCATTAATTACTTTTAGTTTTAACAATTAAACAAATTAATCAATTAAATAAATAAAAAAATCCATGATTTTCCATCAGTATGCGATTTATAAAGCTTTATTGAAGTAAAATTTCTATACGCACGCTGGACTTGGGGAGTAAGCTGGCGAGAACGTTACAAAAATCACACATCGGGCGAGGCTAATGGAAGTTGGCATTCAAATTCAAAATTCCAATTCGATTTAAGTGAAACTTTTTTGTATTTAAAGATAAATATCATATGACATGGTATGTCATCGTAACTACGGTAATGAAAATCAATAATTAAGTTTTACTTCAGTTGTGTTGTCTAAAGCATACACTTTTGTAAATATGAGTAGAGAATTTTCTCGTAGACTGTACTTCTCTTCAAACTGATTATCTCGGCCGCTCTGATTCTAACGCACTTTGATCTGATCTCTGATGGAATGATATCGGGCTTCTTCACTCTTTTTATTCGATTTGATCATTCTTAACACTATTAGAGATGTGATATAACTAGATATTTATAACAATATAATATTGAGCTAACTAAATATTATATTTGTATTGTAAATATAGTTGTGACTATGTAATAGACTAATGAATTAGTTTTAATATTCTTATGAAAACCACTCGGGGATCATTCAAGTAATACGTACGCAGAATTATTGTAATTTCTAACCCTTAATCCTCCTTGTCACCAAAAATCAATGTGTTTATTACCTTAACTTGCAAAGAAATAAGCAAAGCAAATAACCCGTCAGTACTTACATAATACTCGAACGACCCCTCGTTCAATTAAGGTCCTTTTAGTCTTTAAACTGTACGAAAAGTATTTACTAGTCCCACCTGTCAACTCGAGTAGCTCAGCGATTTACTTTTTATCATCCAAGTCGTGGATCCTTACATTTCTTTTTAATTGTATGTCTCGAATCTGAAGAGTACGAAGAGAATATAATAATAATAAAATAAAATAAAAACCCAAAAAGGTTACAGGTGAGGCGTGACTCTTACACCGATAAGGCGTTCTACACGCACCGGTGACGCTTACACAACGACGTCAACGATGCGTTATAAATATATAATACAAACGTAAAAGGGTTTCCCCGAAGCCGATAGAGTGGATTAGAACGCTTCTACGCACACGATCACGCGTGCGAATACTGACACGTGTGTATGCATCTGTGTATATGTGTGAGTGTGTGTGCACGCTATTAAAGTAAGTAGTAATAATTCAGTAGTAATGAAGCATAATTTATCTGTAATTGAGTACATACTACAACTCGTTTGATTCGATGTGCGTGTGGGGGCAATTTAATCACCACTAAAGCTGAGAATTACGCGTTTGGGAGGCAATTATGGATATTGGATTTACCTTCCGCCACCGCTGCCGCTCATCACATTGATATACTGCCATTAAATATAACATAGCTCGTCCCTCGTAGCACTAGTTACAAGTGCTACGAAATTACAGCGTTACGAGTACTTCATGATACTTACATTATTGACTAATATGACGTCAGGATGCCATAAGAGTGGTTAGATGTGCTCAGTCGTGACTTCTAGGTAAA
This sequence comes from Calycopis cecrops, assembly GCA_001625245.1. NCBI lineage: Eukaryota > Metazoa > Arthropoda > Insecta > Lepidoptera > Lycaenidae > Calycopis > Calycopis cecrops. The sequence continues at coordinate 124,417 of LUGF01033054.1, read as the reverse complement.
TAGTATCTACGTGTATACTACGTCAGCGAAAACAAGTCAAAGGGACACATGCTATCCTTGTCTCATAGCCACTGCGGGCTCAAATAAATATGTTTATAGTAATGCGTAAGCATAAAACAGCTGTGATAACTGCCTATTTACAGACTATACAATACTCTATGCAGGTATGCAATACTTCAGTGTGTACTGGGGTTTCACGTTTCCAATCACAACTGCAGAAGAATAACAGAAGAAGCTTCTTTTATAGTATGGGGGGGGAACAAGCAGTCAGAGACATTATCATGATTACCGACAGTTGCGTTGCCCTCCTTCCTCCTCCCACCTCCATGGGCCACCGGCCAGCTTGCTTTCTTATGAACAAATGTTATAAATCTGAAATTAGATTAATCCTATTAGATTTTATTAAACTGAAGATGAAAAATGAAAATACTAATGTAGTGTATAAATCCCATATACGGATCTTAGCTATACATCGTTCCGGACCAGTGTCTATAGTGTATTAGTCTCTATAATATCGTCGAGATTATTACTTAAATGAACCTAAATACTTTACATTCTGATTTAGGTCTTATATTTTAGGTTGAAGATCTTATAGTAAAACTAGCTCCGCTCCGTTGTCCCGCGTAATTTTACGTCGCCAAAATGACTCGTTCCTCGTGGTTACACCGGTAGTCACACCAGTGTGACCACGAGGAAGACCCCATTCCTGTTGGTACCACCAGTAGAGATGGATCCATAGACTGTCGATAAAATGATGGATGATTTTGTATTTATAACTTATGTTATTTTTCATGTTCAAACAGACAAACATTGACAAATACAGTTACATTGACAGTGACCGGTGTAACCACGAGGAAAGAGGATCTCTTTCCCTCGGGGCCTTCCTCGTGGTTACACTGGTCTGACTACCATTGTAACCACGAGGAGGGAAAGAGACCCTCTTTCCTCGTGGTTACACCGGTCACTGTCAATTATTTCCAAAAGAATATAAATATATGTGTGTGTTTATAAGATGAGTATGATCTTTATAATAGATTTCTATGTTATCTACATCTTGTTTGTTAGCATAGGTTTAAGTTAAGCATATGTCTGTGCGCGTGCCTGTTTTCAGATTTACTTAAGATGGGTGTACCTTTGTATGGTAGAATCTTTGTATGTACCCTTGTATGGAAGAAAAGTTTTAGTCTAAAAACTTGTGTGTGCTTATTTATGCACGAATGTATCCTAAAAGCTATGCTTTTTATCGTAATGGATCAAAAACAAATTGCATTACTATTATTAACATACAAACTGAGTTCATTGACCATATTTTACATACTCTCATTGTGATTATATTATACTCTCATTATTACAAATGCTCCAAAAGCTGCATCTGACGTTTATTAAATGAAGAAATTGCATATAAAAGATAATCAACTCTAACTAAACTTGAATCAAATTTGATATTAAATATACAAAACTCTCGTGTAAAAATAATATTTTATGTTTTGCTGCTATCCTACTAATAATATAAATGCGAAAGTTTGTATGTTTGTTTGTAACTTGGATTAACAAAAATGTGTCTTTGGGATCTAACGGATGATTTTCTATTTTCCACAAGATCGAAATTTACGTGGATGAAATCGCGGGGCGCAGATATGAAATGTTATGATTATTTAAAGTTACAAGTTTTTCGCAATTTGTATTTTTTGATATTTAATAAATACTATGGTTTTTCTACTCTTGATTACAAAAATACTTTTAAATTTCCTTTTCATTTTTTTCCGCTCACGTTTTGTGATAAGTCAAAATAATGGATTCTTTGTAATATTACACACCTATCACAAGTTTTACTAAACTTATTTACCCTTGCAGATAAAATAAATCACAAATTATTAATTGTAACATGTTATTCTAATTTTGATCAACATAATAATAAGGCTTGAGACAAATGGTGATTGCCAATATTATTTTACTTCTTGTAATCGGTTCGGTACTCCTCATTATTTCTATTGAAGTGTTTTTTTAGCACACGTGCATTAATTTAAGTCTTGTCAAACCCAGAGCCCCGATATTTCACAATTATATATTAAGAATTTGAAGACAAAATTAGGACAAAATCCGCTTAGAATCGCTAACGTTGTAATACGTTCAGCATTTTCTTAAGTAGGCTTCTGTTCGTGTCGTTTTAAAGAAATGAATGAAAGGCATTATTTCTTTGAAAAATGAGATAGCAGGAATGGCAACATTCTTCACTTTTCATTTCAAATAATGCCCGCTGAAACTACAAAAGTAGAATAGAAGTGGAGCTCTCAATAAAATATTTTAATTATAATTAATACCGAAGCTTGTTTAAAGGTTAAGCTGGCAGTGAGAAAACTTTATTACAGATAATAGTTAATTATTACAATCCAATTCCAATCCAAAAAAAAATCCTTGATCACTTATAAACTTTTTGGAGGGGTTTTTGAAAACTTATCAAATAGCCTATTGTTAACAAACAACGTGAAACAAATCAATTAAGTGATAAAACATAGCCTAAAGCAACACAATACAACTACTATTTGGGCGATCGTGACCCGCGTAGCGTATTCGTAGCGCTGAAGTTCCCGTAGCAATTTCGTAGCATGTGTAGATATCGTTACGAGCGTAGTTCTACAAGATGACATAGTTATGACGATGCATACGACATTCTTGAAGATCTTTATAGCTCTAAGTATAAACACTGTGCACTACATTTTGTATAAGATGAAAATGTATTGTCTTATCAATTCTTTCCTAGATCTTGTAAGCATCTCTGACAATTGATAGATCTAAAAAAAATACAATCAAGATATAGGACTAGAATAATTAGGAAAGTCAAAGAATAAGGTACCATGGAAAACCTAGACTTAGATAGGTACTATCATATTGATCCGAGTATTGTCCGTTGGTGGTGTTAAGTATCTTCGTAACCAACGAATTTATGAAGTGAATAATTAATTTGTAAAAACAGGATATTTCCCATCGACGATCGATATATGTTGTTCTTGGTTCCCTCTGCCTACGTCATTGCGAAATACCCTGTATATTTTTTGTTGTTGTGTTATTGTTATAACTCAAATCAAACTGTCGTCACATACAAACTTTAATATTATTTAATCGACATATTTTTTTCTTGGATATACAGTGTCGCAACCCTATTCACAACGCTACGGTTTATATTTTCAACATGACCATGTTTTATTTAATGTAACCAATGTGATTATTCCATTTACCGCAATTATGTGAATCCACAGGAATATGGCTACATCATCACATCATATTCTCTGTTCTCTGCTGAGCACATGTTTCATTAGTCACAAGATAATTCCCTCCTTATCGCATCCAGATTGAATACATTTCTTTTGTGCTTCCGTAATAACAATAAGTTGATGATAGACAACCGTTTTCTAAAGTAGTTTTACTTCTTATATTATGAAACAACAGAAAGACACAAAAAACAGACGATGTACGAGTATATATATACAAATACATCAATCATCAATCGTGAACTTTGTAGCCTGATAGAAATTTTTATTCTGTAGTCTTATATCATATTTATTTTATGCGGTAGACACTTTTTAGCTTAATTTTATCGCACATTACTTTTAATCCTAGCCTATCTTCATAGGCTAAGAATCCTACTAGTACACGATAGGTTCCGAGTGTACTCGTAATAGTAAAAACGTTGAAAATATAGTGAAATAAAAATAATAATTGGCTAATATTTTAATTTAATCTACTTTGTTTCAGGTGAGCTACAAGTCAAGCTTAAGAATCTTAGAAAATGTTGGTGAGTTTAAGGCTATTGTACTACATCCACAGTAAGTGCAAAGGGTAAAAGAGACCAGCTAGTGCAACTATTCTAAAGCATACCTGTGACTAGAATATACAGATTGGGCTATATTTAGAGTACGCCTTACCAAAGGCGACGTGTGGGAGTTCGGCGAAGGTAGCCTGCAGATTATGCCGCTTCCCTAACAGACATCAGGAGTGAGGATGTCGAGAGGCGATTGCACGGTCTCACGGCTGACTCTAAGGTCATCGTGATATGCCCCTTAAGGAAGAGCCAGATCCCTATTTGGATCCAAAGAATCTTATAAAATATGGCAGATGACGCCCTGGTGGTTTTAGTTGCTGGGCTGCCCTTTCGAGGGCCGAAATCTGGGGTACCCTATAAGACGAGATTATTATTAATTTTTTTTACATTTTAATTTTTTTTTATATATTTAATACATATTTAATCACATCAACAGCATAACGCTTTACGGCATAATGTTTTGAGGAAACGCTGTTGAAATAAATACTATATTTTTTTTTCAAAGTATAAGGGTCAAACGAGCACTCGGAGCCATTTTTATGACTACCGATGCCCATAGCCACACGCATAGATATTTATACAGTTATACAGATGCATCGCTCTCTTTCCTCCTCCTCCTCTCTCAATGGGCAACCAGCTACTTACACACGGCACGAAACGCGACAGCACAGCTGTCACTTTACGCCGGTCTCATGTAAGCGAGAGGTAGCTCCCCGGTCGTGCCGGCCCAAGTCGGCTGCATGCAAGCATGCAGTGTGGCATTACCTCCTACATACTCCTACTTCTTGTATGCAATATACAAGCTAGCATCTAATGCATGACATAGAGACTTACAAACAAAAACATAAAGAAGCTATTCTTTCGCGTTCCGTGCGGTTTGTGAATAGAAAAATTACTGATAAGTAACAATATATAAAACGTTAGTCAATAATAGTACAAATTTCCGGCCGGTCGCAGATGCACGCCGGCTGTGGTCGGCAGCAGACGCCGAGCCTCAGCGATAATAAAAGTAAATTCTCCTTAACTCACATTAGTTCACCTCGTACGAGACTAAAAATTAACGAGCAGGCTAAGTAGATACAGAGAATGAGACTTGTTTGTTTTTGGGATATTAACAACTCTACGTAATTAGGATCTTGATCAGATCTCTATATAATACTCTCTATAATAATCTCTATCCTATTAATATTATAAATAGGAAAGTTTGTATGTTTGTTTGTTTGTTTGTTACACTTTCACGCAAATACTGCTAAACCAATTTTCATTAAATTTGGCACATACATAGAGAGTAACTTGGATTAACACATAGGATAGTTTTTATCCCGAAAAACTGTTCCTATGGGATGCCATGGTATGATTTTCCACGGGATCGAAGTTTAATCGCGGGGGTGCAGCTAGTAACTAAGATGAATTCAACGTTTTGACTTAGAAAACAGTTTTCTCAAAAATATATTTGAATACCACGCAAAGTCTCTGCATTACAATATACATATGCCGTCTTTTTATTTTTGTTTATAGTCATTACGATTAAATAGAAATGAATATGCGACCTTCAAAAGTTTCATTCGTTTTACGCCTCAAATTAACTGAGTAGAGATGTAGCAAGCCAAAATAAACCAATAGACTGTTATTAAATTAGCGGGTTGTAAAAACTTTAAATTATTGTTACTAAGTTACGCTATGAATGTGGCGAAAGTAAGATAAGTGTGTAAGCATTTTGAACGTGCCACTCTATTCTCTGAAAAACAACAAAGTGCTCCCCTCCCGCACACGTTTTACAGAAATATGGAATACATCTTAAACTTTATTTCATTATATACATTATACAGTTAAGAAATTAGATTTAGATACGACTACAATATCACATCACTTCTCCATTATTACTGGATTATCATGAGCTAACATACAAATTGTAAAAAATATCTAACTATCAACTAATATACACATATTGTAATTACTTTAGGGGTTTTAACACGGTCAAAATTAAAGGTCAAAATATATACCTTTGCCCGACGTTTCGACTGGGTTACACCAGCCGTGGTCCCGAGCTGACTCCTACACGTAATGTATACACATATTGTAGAAAGAAAGGTAAAGTTATAGACACGACAAAAGTAACGAAGTCAGCAGCAAATCAGCAGTAATCTCAATGCGGTAGATAGTCAAGAACATGGCTCACCATACTCGTGGTATCGGTGCTGTTCATTTTGAATTCTAAGAATTTCTGAATTGAATGTCTCAGCATTCTAAGAATATTAATTACCAAAATAGAATAATCTGATCACAATTGGCGTTATTCTTCAATTCGTTACTAAAATATCGTTTTCTTACAATTTTAATTGAATTGTATTCTTGGTATACTATAGCAGAGACTAGATAGAAGTGTATTCTCCTACTAAGAACACTAGTGGACTCAAGCGAGCATAATCACATTAGATTTATTACGTCTCTATATAAATTCCTACTGAGTGTCCATGTATCTTAAAGACTTTTCCCAAGTGAATTGATTTCAATGCTGATTTGTGAATTTGTATGTTAGTCCGGGTCTTTTCTTTTTAGTCCGGGTCTGTATACATAATGTTAATCGTCTTGCCTTAATAGGCTCTCCGACATCAATTTATTTGCTTATACTCAACTGTCAGTGAACACTCTATAGATCTTTTTTTTTCATCAAAAAAATATACATAGATCATGTCGCACTTATTTCTTTTGCCTTTTGAATAAAGAACTTATCTTGGTTTGGCTCAACCAAGCTTCACAACAATGGAAATATTTGTCTTTAATAACAATAATGGAAATAAGATTTCCCTTCTAGTTTATTACAAGTTGGTATCTCGGGACTGGCGTAAGTAAAGAGAGAGAGCAAATATCTAAATATAAATGAAAGTTAAACAATACCGTGGGTTTATCCATCACACAACGTTCATGTCTCAGAGGAGATGAAGTCTTCCGATATGTATCGGTCATGATATACGTATGAATACTTTTTTACATGATTATTTAATCATTTTCCTTCCTTCCATTGATAAGTCATTTCGCTCAGTGAAAATGTTTCTTAGTACCACTTTAAGAGAGGTAATAACAACACTTTATAAAGTTAAAAAGTATTTTTTTGTATAAAACATAAAACGATTTTTCATAATTCTGTTGATATTGTATTTTACTGTATATCTTAGCCACTAACTACACAGCTACACAGTTGATGTATTTTTTTTAGAATATAAGGGGCAAACGAGCAATCGGAGCCATTTTCATGACTACCGACGCGCATGGACATCCGCATAGAGGTTACACGGATGCGCTTCGCCCTTCCTTCTCCTCCGTATGAAACGCGATAGCACAGCTGGCACTTCACGCCGGATTCATGTACCAAGATCATGAGAACAGGCTTTACTGGGTCGAGATTCCGACACGACTGGAGAGGAAAATAGGCGCAGGACCGACGGCTTGACGTGCACTCCTGTCTCCGAGGCACGGGAGTATAACACCGCCATCTTACTGACTCCGAACTTTTATAAAAAATTTAAAAATCCCAACAACACTTTTTGATTACCCCGGGATTCGAGCTCGGGACCTCACATCCGTCGAACATGTTTACCTCTAGACCACGAGACAGTCAAATACCATGTGTAGAAAATGTCTGGCAGTTTCACAAAATTTCGCAAACTTGGGATCTCCTGAAATATGAGTGATTAGAGGCTTAAGGGAACTTTTACTGGCACTTAGTATTCAAAAGCGGAGCCTGCGATGTGAGCGGAATGCTGATGAGGGGAGTTGCTGGGACCAGCGCAGACTTGCCGTGTAAATATTGACATGTACGAGGTAGTGCTATGCTGAATTGCAGCTAGATGGGGTAGGTAGGTGGAACGGACGGGACGGCACCTTCCGCTCACATGATATCGCCCTGGAAGTAAAAGCTATGCTATAACCTTTCGTGCGGTTTGTGCGGCTATGGCGCATGAAAAAAGGGGAGAGAGTGCCCCCTAAAATGGGATATCAAACACCATGATAATAACAGGAAATAGCAAGTAGTAGTAGTAGTAGTAACACGGTACGAGATTTAAAAATATTGAAAATATATCGGATATATGAAACTAACAAACATTTTTAATATATAAAATGTTTGTCTATTTCATAAAAGAGCAATTCCAGTGATTGCCGATGCCAACACATTTAACGTAACGTGAAATAAATTGAAATGAAAATAGTCTGACCAAAGCACAAACGGCGTATTCGTATTTCTGTGTTCAAACATTTCAACGGATTAGTTCATAACATTTGTGACTTATGGGGCGTAAAGGTTTCCGTCTAAACGATTACCATCACAAGGAATGAGTCACAACATGAATAGAGGAAGGTACATAGTTATTTATTATTTCAACGAAAAGATTATTAGCCATAAGTTGGGTTGGCTTAGCTGTAGACGAATTGAGCGAAATAAATTCCTAGTGGTATTCCCTTTGTTCGGTCATAGGTAATCATTATGGCAGAATTTCTAGCCGTAGCCCGACTGTAGTTTAAAATAGTAAAGTAATATAATATAGTAAAATTAAAGATATTTTAAGTTCCTCAGGAAAACAACCATTAATAAATTATATATTTGTTGTAGAAATATTGTCATAGCACAGAGCCTGTATTGTTTAAAGGATCTATTGTCAGTAGATGATGCAAATGACTCTATTTCCTTATAGTTATACAGTGTGTTGTTTGTTGTTGTTTTAAAAATCTGAGCAGGATTATTTTTCACTGGGATAAATTTAGCTCTATTTTATTTAAAAAGTATTATTAGTTCGCGTCAGCAAACATGCAGTACGCATGTAATACGCAGTAAAGAAAAAAAGCAATTCGTATCATCTAGTAGCAACACTTTTCTATGCTACGAGTATAGCTACGACAAACGTTTTAAGCGTAGACAGAGAAAATCTTTTGAAATTTTCATTTCTATTAACAGTCTCTATAACTAGTTATTCCTTTTTTAATCTTTTGACAGATAGATCTAAAACAGTTTATCATATACGTACACGGATAAAGGATAAGTTTTGAAGGAAGGAATCGCGACTATTTTAAAGTAATTTCATTGCGTTAAGTTAAGTAAATAATTTTCGTTCAAAAAGCACGAAGAAGCTTGAGGTGCTTATTCAAGAGTCCATCGCTAGCTCTCTTCTAGAACTCTCAATTGGATATACTTTCAAATAACATTGGCATAAAAAAATAAACAGGATTTATAATAAAAACTTAATGTATAACATCAATTTTAGTAGTCTGCAGACAAAGAGTTTAGTCAAAAATCATACACGGTTAGAAAAGTCCTCTCGACGTCAAAAATTTACAAATTGAAATGAAAAACACTCACAGTACGTTTCCTAAACGTAGAATAAATAAACAAGTCGTGGCGTATCAGATCCCAACGTTCAGCTTTACGAGACGGGGGCGTTACGTAGCACGTGACTTGATTTTACAAGATCTTTAGACGTAGCGCTACTACAATTGTAAATTATTTTGGTACCCTCCTAAGGCCTGGCATGTTATTATATTAGTTGTCATAAAACCGAACTACTTTCCTGTAGAACAAATTGACAACCTTTATTGAGGCCTGACAATCGCAAGTTGACAGATGTCGTTATAACCGAACATTGTCCCCCTTAATAATGAATATAGCATAACTTTATCCAAGTAATAACCTAGCTTAGTAATAAACTGACATCTGTCAAATTCCATATTAAAAACACATAAAAAGTATGGAATAAAATGTTTATTAATAAGGGGGTATATGAGTAAGTTTTGTTGTTCCGGACGTAAAAACTATATTCTTTTTATTCTGAATGTAGGACTTTCGGTAATAATCACTTTCACTATCTTTATTATTGGGATTTAAATATGACCACCATTTTGTTCTTTATAAAGGCACCTAGACTTAGAAGGGTATTTACGTCCTTATTAAAGTACCGGTTCGCGAACCGGGACAAACAATTTACAATGATTTTAAATGGATAATAAACTCGGTTAATTCAAAGGAATTAAAACGAAGAAGAGAGTAATTACATTCACAAAAACAAATTATATTTACTGTAATAGATCTATATCCTTTATTTTAGTTGAAAACAATCATCGCTGTAACAATAATAACTATTCACTTACAAGTATAAGACACACAAAAAAATATCAGTAGAGCTCTTTCAGATGAGTTCGACCACAGTCCACAAACCTGATACCACACACCGTAATATGCGATTTCTAGGTTATGCTAAAATAAGTTCAAAAACGAATTTCTCATATACAAACTTCAAGACGCACGTCCTTGTTATATTTCATGGCTCTCTTCGATGAAAAATATTTATTCCACAGATGTGCCCTTTTTTAATGTAATAAAATATTTATGACAAGAACATTCGGTATCATACTACTAATAACATAAATAGAATTATTTAAAAAAATGGACAAAGTTTGTTAATCTATCACGCATAAACCGCTGAATGGATTTAAATGAATTTTCTCACTGGTATAGATTACAATATTGAACACAACACAATATATATAAAAAATATTTCATCACTAAAAATAAATATTGGCTCTTCGTCAACTTTGTTTAATTAAGTTTAGTTATAGGTGCAGACTTAGGAAAAACACTTTTCAACGGTTTTTAATTTTTTTGTCTGTCTGTTTGTCCAGGTTAATCTCTGAAACTGCTGGACGGATTCGAATGAAACTTTGTGATGTATAGATACTAAGTCGGATCAACATCAAAAACACTTTTTACTGCGGTAAAATCGCTTATTCCTACGGGAAATCAAAATTTCGGCACACTGCAAGTACTGTTAACACACAGACTACACACAACTCCATCATGTGAATATTTAGCTATTTGATCGACACCTTCATCTATATTAGACTATCTGCTTGCCCTGTGGCTTCACCCGCGTGATCGCAGAGTCGCAGAGCTCCAGCACAAATATATAAGTGACTTAATCAAGCACGAAAAGAAGGTTTTACTCGTAGCAGTGCTGCAAATGGATTGCCCACCTTTCCTCTCATTGGATTTAACCTGACTGCATATTTACTACTACTACTACACGACAGATAGATGAGTGAGAGAACCATCTGTATAACTTCTGTTAATGTTGATATTTAAAGGTGTTGACAGACCAGATAATATGTTTGGCATAACTCTTAGCTAAGCGTACAAGATCTATCTTTAATCTCTTGTATATTATAAAACAAATGATAAATATGTATTATGCATAATTATATATTATACATATACAACACAGAATAGACAGACTTATACGCTTTTATTACTAATACCGAGGCTCAATTTTAATGAAATATGGAATGAAAATATTATATAGGATGGTTAAAGCACAAATGAACAAACATCGAGGAAAAACACTAAACATATATTACAGTATACAACAACTCATTGCTTCATATTTGTTACAATATATCTGTATCTATATTTTACTTTTAGCATTGCCTTTTAAAATGTCGAGTGCAATATTTACGGCATCAATCGCGGTCCCTGGTGCGCACATTACCCCGTAGCCGCCGTGCCCATAACAGTGTACCACCTTCACACCCTGAATAATTTCAGGCTCCACCCTAACGGGGACCCGGTGCGGTCGTAAACCGACTTTATGTTCTACAATTTCAGCATTTTTCAACGCTGGCAATAATTGACAGCAACGTTCTAAAATGGCCGCCGCGTCGTACTTACAAACTTGCGTATTATAACTATCATATTGCCTCACACCACCCAACGTGGCCACCCCGTCCAATCCTGGAATGATATACGTGTCGTAATCACCATAAAAAGCCGTTTTCAACCAGGGCGCTCTAGCTTTTATTATTTGCCCCCGAATCGGCACTAAATCGTGGTCGTTACATAAATATTTCGCGCCCAAACCCGTGCAATTAAAAACCAAATCGTATTTTTCGGGTAACGACGTGAAACTGTCGACTTTTTTCTGGATTATTTTACCGCCGTTTTGAATAAATGATCTTTCGACCCACGGCAAATATTTTTCACAACCAATTTTTATGGTAGAATAGTAGGAACCGTATTTCCATCCTTCTCCACACAATTTTAGTTCTTTCTCGTCTACGGTTCTGTAAATAGGCACTAAATCTTCGATCAAATGATTTTTTGTAACGTGATAATTCTCTTTAGAGAATATATAACTAGACAACGACATTAGACCCGCATGTGACGCTTCAGCAGTTTTCAATATATCCTGCCAATAGTACCACGAGTTATCTATCCATCTTTGGGTTATTTCTTTCGTTGGGCCCTTAAAGCTTGTTCCGGGTCTAAAAATACCCGCAGCGACACAGCTGGTGGTGTCTTCTTTAAAGGATTCTCCTATGAGAGTGACATTAGCAAGTCGCATTTCTCGTTGTAATATTTTGATAACGGACATGCCCACCACCCCTCCGCCCAAGATGGCAATCTTAGGAGCACCTGAATCCATATTTGCCTGAAATGATATTTGTTTCTCATTATCGTTAATTTAAATATACCTTAGTTATTATTGTCACTTATGGCTATTGCGTACATCTGATAAGACAAACTAAAGTTCATAATAATAGTACCTACGTGTTGATAAAATCAAATATTTATTTACTTCATATTGATACACACAGGTGTGTCCAGTATGCAATACTTATGTGTATACTACTACTACTACCATATCACAGACAATTTTGTAAATGCCACGATGCATTGCATCCGAACTCCCGGCCGGCACGATCGGGGAAGTACCCCTCGCTTACATGATACCGGCATACAGTAACAGCTCTACAGTCACTTTGGTATGGTAAGTATCCAGAGATCTAAGAGGAAAGAGGAAGGGGACCAACGCATTTGTTTAACGTCAATGCGGATGTCGCCGGTAGTCATGAAAATGGCTCACACTGCTCATTAGTCCCCACTAATAATAAAAGAAAAAAAACCTCAGAAATTAATCGTCTATTAGGTACCAAATTTCTTGTGCTCATTCCGCTCATGTTCTGACAATACTGATTAATAGGTGTTTCATGTAGAATTTAATACCTAACTACTACGATAAAAGTAAAAAATGGAAACGGGTAAATATTTCGTCTACTCACTCCAATGTCGGTGAGTTATAGACTCTAGGGACATCTGAAGGGACGAAGACAACGAAATATCTAGGCATTTATTTTGTACTGTGCATGGGAAAAAAATATAATGTAGGTACTTAATTTCGCTTAATGTTATCTAACGGATCAAACTATTTGTTCCAAAGTTTGATAGGTTTGATTATTAAAATTTATCTCCTTTGTAATGCAAATAAGCCTTACCTTACTAATAATAGAGACGATCAGCTGCTCTTCTATATCACCACCTACAGGAATTTGTACTAAATAAATAGCTCAATATTATTGTATATTGCGCATTAGCAAGACAATCCCACAGACTATTAATTTAATGTTTTTGACCGCCTGTCTAATGTGTTAATAAATCAAAACTTCGAGACTTATCTTGCTTTGTATTGAACCAACATCGTTCTTGTTTACGTCAATTACGTTATCAGTAAACGCGAGCGCTTTAATTACATAAGGGGCACATTGAACCAATTGAATACAGGGACCGACAATGTTGTCAATGCTCATATTTGTGCACTGTTCTACCAGAGTAAAGAATATTTTTATCGTAGCTTAATATATACGCATACTTTTACTAGTTTAAAATCTTCACTTTTGGACCTTCTGTATTTTTTAATTTGATTACTAGACTAGACTAGACTAGACTATTTATATATTTGATATGAAGAGACAAATATATTTAATCACAACGAAACAAACGTTTTAAATTTATTTTAATATATTTTCAGAGCCCAGACCGCAACGAAAAGACTACAATCAGCTATCCTCAAATGAAAAGTTAGATAACAGGCAGACAGGCGATATTTATATGGAAGAAGCTGAAGTTGATTCGGATGGAAGTAGCACCGACGTAGACGAGCGAGACACGCGCGGAGTCTGTCCGCCATGTGCGCATGATCGATATAACAACAATATTCACAGACACTCCCATGAAGATTTTAGTGACGATACAGATTACGGTAAGGTTTTACAGTTTTATATTTGAATTTTAGGAAATGATTGTTTCATTAATTATTTTAGTGTTAAAATACGATATTAATACTCGTCTTTACTCTATGTTTTTTTCTTTATGTCAGTGTCAGTATCATAAGCTGTCATTTGTCATAATTCAGAAGTTAGTCATCTAAAAGTGAAACTATTGTCGTTCTACGTTCACGAATTTTTATTACAACAAAAACTTTAGTTTTTGTGATATTCTACAAGTGTTTATAATATTATTTAAGTTATACGCTATAAGAATTGTTGGTAGTTAATAACATGACAAACTTGAAGTCAGATTTAGACCAATATTTGCTTGAGAAAGAAAGTCGACGAAGTTATAAGTTTAGTTTGCCCTTTTCGACTCCTAGCATATTCACTAGAAACAATGACGAAACACCAAGTAGTAGCAGCACTACTGGGTCGTGGTTTGAAAATGTGCAAAAGGAATATTTTACTTTAGTAAGTACATGTTTTATCATACCAGCAAAACAACAATTGTATACAATAAAGTAGGTTATCGCATTAATCGCTTTATATGTTTCAGAGCCGAACACAGAGATTTATGGGCTTTGGTATATGTATGTTTTTTGGTATACTTTGTTTTATACTGTCATTTATTTACATACCAATATTATTACTGCAAGCAAGAAAGTTTTCACTGTTATTTACATTGGGAAGTCTCTTCTTTATTTTCAGGTAATTGTATAATTTTGCATTAGTTATTTCCAATATATGTTGTGCAAATAAAAATTCTTAGTTATAAAAAAATCTAAGTAAATGAGTTTACATTAAAACAGTCATACATGTGTATACAGAACTTGTATATGAATATTTTGTATTTTCTTTCTTACTTTCTTTGTAATGTTGTTGTATACATTTGTTGCAAGTGGTAAATTCATTTTGAGGTTCTACACCCACAGGGTAATAATGGGACCATATTTAAAAGCCTCTGGACATGCATATTTTGTGTCTCTTGAATCTTAATGGAAAACTGTAATTTTTAAAATATTTATTTTACCTTTGCTATATAACCGGAAATACAAAAAAATTATAATATTTTTTAAAATATTTGGCGGGGGACAAAAAGTATGTTAATGACGACCGAAAACATAAACGTGAGGGCTATGCACACAAAACTCCAGGAATGAAAGCAGGATACCACCTCAACACAAACAAATATATACATTGAAGGGAAATAAATGTACACAACCTTTATAAGTTGTGTACAATTTTATTACTGCAAATATTTTAACCTTTCGGTTACCGCGGACGTACATTGACGCTTCAAAAACAGGCAGCGAACACGTGGTCGGTACCAGGAGAATTAATGATTTGATAACTGTCTAGTAATCTGATTTTTTTTTATGATATAGGAGGGCAAACGAGCCATTTTCATGACTGCAGATGCCGATAGACATCAGCTTACCTTCTGACACCTCCATAGGCCACCAATATAATTAAGAATAAATAGAATCTATAGTATATTAAAAAATATATTACAGTTTCAGTTTCCTGTATGGACCTTGGAATCATCTTAAGTCACTTTTTTCAAAAGAACGAGCTTTATCAACCTGCCTATATGGATTTACTTTAATAGGCACTTTGTACTGTGCTCTGCATCTCCAGAGTACTCCTCTGACGGTGATCTTTGCTGTGGCTCAAGTCTTAGCCCTTCTGTGGATGATGCTGGGCTCAATACCTGGTGGATCCTCAGGGATGAGATTTTTTGGAAGCATGTTCAAGTCTTCAGTGTCTAATACTCTGCCCATTTAACAAACACTTGAAAGTTTTGCCTATTTTTTGTGGAACTATTTTATGATTAAGAAAATAGCATAAATTATGAATGTATAAAGTTTATAATTAAGGTTTTTGGGTTGCACATTGTACGCCTAAAGAAAAATGTAGAAAATATACTTTCCTGAGCACAGTCAGCTATAGAGACCAGTGCCAAACAATTATTATTTATATTAATATGCTACTACTATAAGCCTTTTACTTTATGTTACTTCGTATTACTATAAATTAAGCATTTTTTGTTTTTTGTTTTTATGGGAGCCTGTATATTTTCATTACCTTCATAGCTGACAATACTTTTAAACCTATACATAAGATGCTATTGAAACGATAACAATTAAAATTACCTCTTTCGAATTATGCTGCTATAATAAGGTTTTGATATAAGCAAAAGCTCTATGAAATTAATTTGTAAATTTTGCCCTGGTTTCACGGGTTTCAACTATAGTCATTATTAGCCTAATTTAATCATAAATGTTAGATAAATTCCAGACAAATAAACGATAGAAGAGACTGATAAGTAAGTTATTATTACTTTAAATTAGTTGACGGTTGAAGCAGTTATTGGCTCATTGGAATGAAATGAAATAAAATTAATATTTTATTAAAAGAACACTGTCACTGACACTTGTGTTTCGTTATTCCAAAGAATGCAGTGGGCATTTAAAATGCAAATATGTTATAAATATGAAAATCCTATTTTTTATTTTCTTTCTATGAAACATAAAATATATAAGAAGGTTGAAAACAACTGTGAACTATTTTATTAAATATGACATGATATTATTTTTTACATTACAAATTAATATCTTGATGCTACTTTGCCTTTTCCTCAATTTAATGTGATCATTTTAGGTAACAATTAAAAATGTATGGCGCAACAATTAAAACTCATTTAAGTGGTACTTGGAGCTATGTATCAACTAGCTATTTGACATTATAAAAGTAACCCGTGAAACCAGCCCTTATCTTAGCCTCCTATAGATTTTACTAAAACATCAACCTACTGTGAAGTTTATTTTAATACAGCATTAATTTATATTGTTAGTGCTAGCTAGCTTCAGAGATATGTCGTCAGAACAATTGCAGAGAACAACAGTGTTACCTTCCCTGAGGCTTCTAAATTCAAATGAAACTTGTATGATTTTCTTAACTACACGCATAAACATATAAATTATGCAGGTACTGTCATCATTATATCTTACTAAAACCAGTGCAAGCAGCTGCCCATACTGAGGTTTCACAACAGAGTACACACAGTATGAACACTTTCAAAATTAAATGATTAATTCGATGGCGATTAATTAATCAAAATAATGATTGGGGATTACTTTCAAAATTCCTAATTGTGCATCAACTGTTAATGTTGACCCTGCATAATTTAGTGCTCCTAATTCCTATCATATTTTCTACCTAGCATTTTAATAATTTATTGTATTCTGTGTCAGCACTCGGCACAGACTAGGGACTAATTCGATTCTAGAAGGACAGAATCACAAACTATATAGAAATAATAATTATGTACTCCGTTCAAAATGATAACTATTCATTAATTGGTTATTACAAAAGGGGACGTTGAATTTCTGTCTCGCATGATGGAGCCATATGTCTAAAATATCGAATACACAAATGCTATTATTGCGCCAAAAGTACCAAGACATTCGTATTTTAATTTATTGCCATATTTTGCGTTGGTAGTGACAGATGGCAGACGTCGAAGACGTTTCGTTTACGTGTGGTATAGGGAAAGTGCACAAAACAAAGAGACAACACTTTCACCCCCCTAGTGATCACATTACGAATCAAGTGCTATCAAAATACTAAGACGATGACATGTTGACTTATGTCCATACATAGGTTTAAACGAAAATTTGCTAGCATTCGGTTCACATTTCAACCAGTAGTTAGCGTGGCAGTCTAGAAGCTTGATCCCTATTACTAAAGATTTCAGAAGATATTACTAGAACAAGAATATTTTATTCAAAATAATTGAAAGTTAATTGATAATATTTACGTTTTATTAAGTACCCCATCAACTACAATAAAAGAACCAAGAATCCACACAAAGATGAATGGATGATATTGCAATGGTTAAACTAATGAATGGTATTTTAGTTTTAAAAATACATTTAATATTATTTTTAAATTAGGTCTGTGTATAATCGTGTCTGTGCTGTTCTGATTTAGTTATGGACTGATTTTATGTAGACGTATTTGTAATAAAATAATAAACACGTAACAAACATGTTTTAATGTACCTACCTAACTACCTAGAATATTAATTATTACCTAGGAATATTTTTCGACAAGAAAGGATGACCATAGGGTTAACTCCTTAAATACGACTGTAATTAGTAAGTACCACAAAAATATTAGGTATTTTACCTAAGGAGGGTACCAATAGTCTGAGATGTGTTGTTCTTATTCACCCCAACCCTGCCAATATTTAAAAAAAATATAAATATAATATACGTCATTTCAAGCCGGTATTACACAATTACGGCCGCGATTCTGCAGCATAATCTACATAAGACAGTATAAATTGTTATTTTGTGTTCTTTTGTATCTATTTTAGGTTTTTTGTTATTCGCGGTTTACAATTATTAGTAATTTAGGTACTTTCATAGAGCACCTATACCGTTGCCACTATACGAGTACAAAAAAATTATAGATTTTATTATAATTATATCCCAGAAGCAATCCACAAAAAGCTTATAAAATATGCAGCTTGTTTCAATATAAATGTGTGCAAGCGTTCGCAAATATTAATTATTTCTCCACTTGTATACAAGGTTTATAAAAGCGAGAGGCATTAAATGAAACCACATATTTAGTGTATCATTTCCAGGGTACACAAGAAAAATCAGATCTATCGGAGCAATCGTTTAGCCACAGAATTTTTTTAAAGTTTTTTCTCAATTCGTACACGCTGTACGCCAGCTGATCGTCGACTATGAGCGGTCGTGGTCATTCACCCCGTGCGAGGTTGTACGCGCACGTCTAAGCATGATCAGATTATTTCGCTTATAACTTGTTTGAAAAAAGTATTTCGTATTCGAAAACATTTTTTTAATATTTTCGGATTAACTGTAGGCACTTAAAGTATATGTGGTTTAATCGCCTCTAGCTTTTATCAACCTTGTTGTAAACCTCGATGGGTAACATTTAGCCGTGTTTTTTCTAATTATCTACTCCCAGACACGCAACTACAAGTGTAGCGATGATAAAAAATATGTCAGTTTTATCTTACATTCAAATTTTATCATTCTAGTAACAAATATCAATTTATGATGTATAAATAAATAAGTACCAAGGTACGTACCTACGCTCGTTTTCCTTTGCAAAACTAACGAATATGTTTGAATTTCGTCAAATGATAAATCACATTCATATCATTAATAGATGTATTCTCGCGCATTTACTCCTCTTTTCGTGTACTTCTCTGATCTCCATTTTTTAAAATGTTATAAAGGCACTGAGTAAAGAGACGAACAGAGGATAAGGTATAAGCTTCTAAAGAGCTCGCTCGAAATTTTTGTGGGGTTGGCACGAGAGAATAAAATGAAATAAACAAAGTTTTAACGTTATATTATTTTTGTCATATTATAAGTATCGCATGTCAGCATTCCATATTATATATTAGACATAGAGATCAGTGGAGTACCGCTAATTGTGAAATACTGGCGTATATTATAGATGAGGAATCTAATTGAATGCTCGCAGACGAGACGCTGACCTGCAACGTGTGTGACCGTGCCTTCTCTACTCGCCGGCAGCTCAGCGACCACCAACAGAAGAAACGACATTTTGGGTAACACTCCTCTTGTCTGTTATAGTACTATAGGTGACAGGTACCTTTACTGCATTGTAGCTAAAGTATATCTTCTTTGTTATCTTCTGTAATAGCCGTGGTACTTATCCTCTTATGGGGTAGAAAGACCTCGGCGTAAATCATCATCGTAATTTACTAGGTACTACGTCTCATTCTCATTTAAATCCATAAAGCAGTTACAAACATTGATACCAAATGACTTCTATGAGTAAGCCATAATAAAATTCGTAATATTTATTTTTTTCTACCATACGATAAGAGCAATCGGAGAGCCATTTGGTAAGTAGTGGCTACCTACGCCCATGATGATCAGCACGGATGGAAATACTTTTTCATCCTCCATGCCTTCCCCAATAATTATAAATTATATTGCATTGCCTATCGTAATCTTAAGAACACACTAATATACAGCGTTTACACGACAACATTAAAATGAAAAAAAAAATCATGTCTTTAATCTACATATCACCTGAGGAGCCTTTGAACACAGCCAGATTCAGTTACAGTACATCATTTACATTCCTACAACGATGTTTCGTTATGGGGGTGTAACATAAAAAGTGAAAATTTAAAACTATCAAGTAACAATGGCCTGTATTTAATAATAGTACACACTTGTAGCGCCGCGTAGATAATGCGAGTGTTGATGACGTGAAAACGCGATTTTTCCTTTTCCTCGCCAAAAAAAATTCATTTCACTTAATCCAATCCAAGATACGAATTATCAATCTAGTTTGGTCTCCAGTCTTCCGCAAATATTTCTGTTCTTAACATTTAGCTACTAAAGTACATACAGGCAGGTAACCTGTAATTTGTAGAGGAAAAGAAAACAAATTTATTATTATGCATGGTGTTGCAGATGCAGCGCATGCGACAGCCTGTTCCCGTCGCTGATGGCGCTGGAGCACCACAAGGAGCAGTACGCGCACTGGAGCGACTCGTGCGTGTCTGCCAGCGACAGCGACGACAGCCACGAGGACCACGAGGACCGCCACCGGCTGCTCTAATGCCGCCACCTCATTGTTGCCGGGGACCGCACGCAGCTGGGTACCTTCGTGTAGCAGCCGCTGCGGACCGAGCCGTGCCGGACTCGGCCGCGAGGGTCACGCGACCTAGTCCCGCCGGCCGCGCGGGTCATGCGACCTAGGCCCAACGTCCGCACGGGTCACGCGACCTAGGCTCGCCGATCAGGGCCACGCGACCTAGGCTCGCCGATCAGGGCCACGCGACCTAGCCCTACCGGTCACGTGACCTAGGCCCGCCGACCACACGGGTCACGTGACCTGGGCCTACCGACCGCACGGGTCACGTGACCTAGGCCCGCCGGCCTCGAACTGGACGCGGCGTGGTGCTAGGCAATAATGATCTCTATAAATTGATAGCTAATTGACACCACTCGATCAATCACACAGGCCTGCATATTGTACCTTTTACTTTCCCATTTTGGTTTTGAATGCTGATCTTTATCTTGGTGCGCAGGTACATTATGTAGGAATATTATATTTTTGATTTTTTTCTATCACCCTCATGTTTTTTGAAAAACCGCTTTGTATAAATTCAAAAAAATTGGCAACTTTATGAAGTTTTTTTTAATTTC
>LUGF01033054.1:91010-101508 GCA_001625245.1 Calycopis cecrops | reverse complement strand
TTCTTCCACCCACCGCCTGTAACGTATACATTCCCAAATTAATAACATGTAATATGTGTAATAACATATGTATACATAAAAAATATAAAGGAACTGATCAGAAATGTCACATTAAACCCATCTGTCCGTTGTCTGATCCGTTTATCAAAAGTACTTGTTGTAATATTGTGTTTAAACGCATATTAGCCTGCTCAAATAATCGGATTGTACGCTCGAGTCGAAAACTAAGAAATAGAGACATAGATATAGGATACATAGATATATCATATATTCTTATTGGACAATTCGAAATAAAAGCGAATAAGTACTCTCAGACTAAGGGCATTAATTACCAATCTAAAATTCCTAACCCTAGTTACGTGTACAACTAAATCAGAATATCTGGGCATAGCTCTGGAAGCCGCTCTACGGCGACTTATTGTATGATATAGCGTCATATTCGCCAGGTGACCAGATATTCTGACCAGGTTGTGTAGATTTATAGATATAATCGGCCATGAACAGTATTGTACTTACGGTGTAGGACATAGATCAAATTATTTTTAATGCCAACTCTTAGCTTAGTTAATAAATATAAAAATTGTATTTTGTATATAGAATGTGACGATGTTATGTACATAAATATGTAAGTACTTTTCGATGTTGTATATAATATTTAATACTAAATAAATTATACCAAAACTTAACAGTTTCTATTATTTTTAGTGTCATCTCTAAATCTACTTATTACATGTGAGGTTTATTGAAACTAATTCTTATGAATAACCTTAAAGTTAGTTTAAATCTGAAAACCTTACATCATGTGTATATAAATGAATGCATGCTGACAACGACATCTTAAGTCGTGTCTATACTAAAGGCATTATCATGAACAAAGCAAGCTCATACATAACCAGCAATATTCAATCATTAATAAAATATAGATACAATAAAACAGTCCTCATATCTTTGAATGAGTATGTGTGTGAGTATTTCCTATAGAGATGATTGGTGTTTAGAGTGTGTCTTTTCATCAATTTTAGAACCTTAGCATCAAGCAAAGTTAGTTACTTATGCAGCAAAGTAAAATCTTTAAAATAGAAGATAAATGAAAGTACCTCCCAAGAAGACAGCTATTAAGTTCAATGTTAATAATTTAATTAAGAGAAGAAAGTAAGTAGTTTACTTAGAAATAATGTACTGAGTAAGGTATCAATCCACATAAATTGTGTGGATTATTTATCTATTAAATATAATATGCAATTTATATATCTCTAGAAGTCAATGGCTTCATTTTTCACGATTTCTCTGACTTAGAAAGTATGTGCATGTGACATGCAAATGTCCTATAAAAATATTTTCATTTTAAATTTAGAGTTAAAACGCTAATTATGTTTGTGTATGTATACTAGCACGTGTGCGTGTGCGTGTGTGTGACATGTGTGAATGTATGACTTTATACGTACAAGTCACGTGTTGTGCAAACGTGCGACGTGTTGTGCGTACGTGTGGCGTGTTGTTCATACGTGTGACGTGTTGTGCGTAGGTGACGTGTTGTGCGTACGTGTGATATATAGTGCGTGCGTGTGACGTGTTGTGCGTACGTGTGACGTGTTGTGCGTACGTGTGACGTGTTATGCGTACGTGTGACGTGTTGTGCATACGTGTGACGTGTTGTGCATACGTGTGCCGTGTTGTGCGTACGTGTACGTGTTTTGCGTTCGTGTGACGTGTTGTGCGTACGTGGGTGCATCCATGCGTGTGTACCTGCACGACGGCGGCGACGCCTGCGCGCGGGCGCGTCTCCGGCGGCGCGGCCGTCCTCCGACGACGCGGACTCTGCACACCACACCACATGTCACCCGCGCCCGCACCCCCAACGACACCCGACTCTCGCTACCGGGCACCCCGTGCGTGTTGGGCACCCCGCGCCACCGGGGAATAGTATCGCTAATCCTGGATACTCTACTCTTAAAAGGCAGGCAGTGAGATGTGTGCGCGACGCGGTTGGCAGCATAATAAAGAAAACGCATTTTCCGAAATTAAAACTAATCTTATTTAAGCGCAGCCAATGCAGTATTTATTCATATAATAGATATAGATATACATATCGCTAGTTCTAAAATCTACCAAGCACGGAGCGAAAATCCAGAAATAGCAAACTATTCACCCCGCGGCTTAGTTGTTGAGAATATAAAAGATCCCATTCCTTGATCTACATCATAGCAAATATGTACTAATTAAAATGTAATACAGGGATGCAAAATAAAATATACTAAACTATACCATTCGCTCACAGAAAACAATAACTTAGACAGGCACGCGCTACATTTTAACTAGGACATTCTGTAATATTTTCAGATTTTTCATAAAAATTCATTCCTTGATACATAGACTTTAGATTCTATAGACCACAGTGTAATGTAGTCAATGACAGCAATCTGCAGAATGGATTACCCCATTCTATGTTTCCTGAGAGGTACTTTGAAATATGTATTGCATGAAAAATAACGACATTCGTCAAAATTTTGTTTAAGTGTAGAGTGTACCACATTCACTTAACACTAACCTACAATAAACATCAGATTTAAATCTTTTGATTGCAAATACATGTAATGTATGTTGCCCAGTGACAATGTTGTGACTAATCATTGTGTGTGTGATTGGCATTACAGAACTATATCACAACTTTTATTGTCATACAGTTCCATAATTATAACACTTCCTTGTGTAAATATGATGTCACTAAAATTTTGTATAAGTGTTAAAGTGTACCACATTCACTTAACAATAACCCACAATCAACATCAGATTTAAATCTTTTCATTGCAAATACAATTGATGTATATTGACCAGTGACAATGTTGTGACTGATCATTGTGTGTGATACTGTTCCGTATAACACTTCCACATGTAAATATGATGTCACTAATATTTGTAGTCACTCTTGGATTATAGACCTCCCGTAAATATGTCACTGATATTTGTCGTCACTCTTGGATTATAGACATCCCTTCTTACGGTGCTCAAATATACAGGTTACCGGTACCAACAAAACCTGAACGGGTCTGTACCGGTAATATTACAATGTTTGCGTAGAGGTAAATGTTACATATACATATGCCAAGTGGAAGTAGGACAAGTCTGACAGATCAGAGTTGACAGCTGATGCCTTTACTGGTAATCCATTTAAACAAAATTTCAATACCGGTACCGACCCGTGCAAATTTTGTCAGTACCGGTAACCTGTTTCTCTATGTAAGCACACTTAGCTAGTCTCTTAACCCGCTTAACACAATTATTGCGTTGGGCGAGTTTTGCGTGCGTGTGTTACGTATATGTATGTGTGTGTGTACGTGTCTACTCACCCCTGTCAGCACTGGACACGTCGTGGCTGTCAAGCTGCGAGCTCTCGTCGTCTGTTTGCCTCCGCCGCTCATCGCGTCGTCGCCCGCTCTGTTATTATTTATTTTAAGCTCAGGGAGACATTACGACATAATAAAAATGTTTTCATAAGTATTAAAATATCTTTTGCATATATAGATTTTAGATGCCATCATATAATAGGTATTTTGTACAAATAAAAAAAAATAGGTATTTTGTAGCCAAACTTCATAATGTAAATTTCTCGGTTTCCATGTGACCGCGCAGCGTTATAATTTACTAATCATTTTTAACAGGCTACCACACTAGATATATACTATTATAAAATAACGGTATGTCAAATAATGCACGAGACTAAATATGTACAGACGGCCAGCTGCGGCGAGTCATATTAAGTTCTACGAATTAATATCATACGACATCTACATCACCATTCCTACGTAGCAGATGTATTAGTGTTAAGCACACTTTAATAAGTGCATAAATATTAGACGTTAAAAAAAACCATATTAAAATTGTAGTAATGATGATCCGGATTTCCGTGGACATACATTTTCAAAGATCCGGCACATCACTAGTCGATAGTTGGTACATACCGCGTCCCTGGCGTCTCTCGGCTCGCGCTGCTCCCGCGGCTCGCGTGGCTCCCGCGGCTCTCGGGGCTCGCGTGGTTCTCGCGGCTCGCGTGGTTCGCGGTTGTCGCGGTTGTCGCGCGGGTCACGGTTGTCGCGCGGCGGACGCGCGTGCGGCAGGTGAGCCCGCCCATTCTCCAGCGGCACACGCCGCTCGTCGCCGCGACGCTCGCTCGACCTGCACGCACACAACAGCATTTAGTCCCCTCAAAATATTACTCAGATCATACTGGCGCGAATTGATATACTATATGTATAGTATAAGGGGACAAATGAGGAATTGCGAGTTATTTTCGTGAACAACGCCGATAGACATCCGCATATAGGTTATACAGATGCGTTGCTCTCATTTTTTGTCAAAGCCTATGGGGCTTACACACTGCACAAAACGCGACAGCACAGCTGTCACTTTACCCCGGTTTCGTGTAAGCGAGAGAGAGGTACCTCCCCAATCGTGCTGTGTGACACTACCTCTTACTAAATATAGTAATTTAGCCATGGTGCATGCTTATTTTTAAACTTGTAGTTTAAAATTCATTACGACTGTGCGTAATCGATTGAAAAATAAATTTTATGAACTGGACGTGAGTCGAACGTATATGAGCGTGAGTGGTTACTAATATTCTCGTTAAATCCGATGTTTGTGTTCCTAATACTTCAAAGTGGCGTTACCTATTAGGGCGTGAAGGCCTCGGTCTTCCACGATACGACGAATTTTCTCCTCTCTCCTCTCCCAACTCTGGGGTTGTACGTCGACCTCCTGAAAATGAAACAAAATAATCACCAAGGCGTCCTATATTTTAAATTTTTTTGTGATAAAAATAGCATTAAAAGGTCCGAAAAAAGCTAAAAGTTCGATTACTATACATATTTATTAGCTGTGAGCTACCTACAAGTAAACAATATGACGTCATGTATCAATTAGACTTTATACGGAAACTATTTGCAACTTTACAAGAAAACAAATTTTGCAATTTATATCTAACTTCATATTATCGAAGAGGGATTATCTATAGATCATAACATATCGTCGCTTATATTTCAACACCGCGAATATGCATTTTTATGTTTTGAACCAATTGGATAAACAAATCAATAGGGAATATGCATGTATTTTTTTTATATTTTTAAATGATAATTTACATCATTACATCAATGTAAAAAAAAATCAGCACTGAAATAACAATATTAGGATGAAAATAAATTGTTTCAAAGTAGTAGGTTGATAACAACTTTTTAAACGACCGCAATTTGCCGCGCGTTTTGACATCACAATTCATTCTTCAATCAGAATTTGACAATTAGGCTGGCGACCTAGGTCATGGATTTTTTGTTTATCTTTCAGTGATTGTAGATTATCATAAAATAAGTAACATACATCATAGAGTAGCTGCAGTGTTTTGGCGTGAGACAAGACAGTGACATTTATGTATTAATTATCTATGTCAATGACCGAAAGACTTTTCTATGAATTGACACGTCACATTTCGTTCCGACCATTAGCATTGCGTTTCACCTAATTTAATTTTCCCGCACAATTTTTGCACTTTTCAATAATTATTTTCTAATTCAAAACAAAATTATCTAAAAAAATATTAATACGTGCGTAATCTACATGAACAAACAGACTTTACGTATAAAAAAAAATATCTTTATATGAATCATACGCATATTCCCTATTATGCATCTGCAACAACAGGCTCTAATTCAAAAATATCACCACCAATGTGCCATTAGTGCGTTTATGGTATAAATACCGCGAATCTGCACAGGCGCGGTTACTTTTTCATGAAGAGAATTTGTTAAGCAATTTTAATCTATTACTTATTTTGTATTATTTTTTTTAGCAAATAACAGTTTTCATTACTGAAATAAAATTGAAAAATAGATTGTTATGTTACATTCACGTTAATTTCAGGCTATTTTGGTGTTACACTTATCAGAAAGCAATAGTTAGCAAAGCAAATGGTTCTTCTCATGTTTTAACCCAGAATGTAGTCTGTCCGAAAGTCCTCCCGAAGATACAGTTACCTTGCCGTGTTGAGAGAGCTTGAGCTGATCACCAAGGCTATGCTTCACAGGGCTACCCATACTACTACCCATAGGGCTACCCATAGGGACAGGCTTGGGGGGAGAGGCCAAACAAAGAGCAGCTGAACTGAGAGGTCCTCTACTCGTCCCTCTGACTCACCAAACGGTAGCGCGAATTGCGACAAGTGACGGGTCCAATTTCGGACACATAAGGCATAGAGGCCATCCGGGTACCCTAGTATTATACGTAATTAATGTATTCGCCGCAGGTGAATACATTATTTACAATAATTTACCGCACTAAGATCTTTACTTAATTTTTAAGAAACATTTTAATTTTACTTTCTTTTTAATAAATTTTACAAAACTATTTCAATTTGCCTCAAAACTTTTTATATTTATATTGACACGATAAAACTGTCTTTTTTTTTTAAGTAAACAATAGGATTTGATTATAAGTAGGTAGTAGATTGTAAGACTAAGTTTAGTTGATTATATACAAAATAAATATATGCAATTGAGTGCCATGTTTAGGGTGGCAACATCGACTATGTGATTTATCGAAGTATTAAAAAAATTAAATGCTTTTATTAATTTTATTCTTTATAAATCACTAGTGGCCGCCCAGTGGTCGAAATTCGACCATAAAATTATATTTAAATAAAATTATAAGTTGTTGAATATAAATTATTAAAATATTACTGAATATGACCTGAAAAAATAAAACGTCAGTTTTATTTCGCAAATCAGCTGATGGGCTGCTACCTTAGATCATTACTAAACTACTTTCCACTGGACTAAAATTAAAAAAAAAAATATTTACAGTTGTCATAATATGTCATTCCAATACGTAGACAGAGAATACTGTCTACGTTCCAATACCATTTAATAAAAAAAAAATTGTCATATGTCATTGTCAATTGTCAAAAATTGTCAATGATAAAAACAAATATTTAAAATTGTACATACTTTATTTCTATTTTGCAATTAAGAAATCTGAATAATTTTTGGCACACAATCACGCCGAGACCTTTAATTTGACACCTTAACCATAATTTTACGTTGTGTGGTTCGGCCAAAAAGTCCAGGACAAAAATCGGCTTCCGCTATTAATATATAAGATTAATAAATGTTTAATAAATCCAAAAAATTGTTTTATGTAATTAAAAACGAAAAATGCAATGATTTTTGTCTCTCCTGTAAAGTCCTAAAATTACTTATTCGCGGTTTTGCGACAAGCGACGATATAACAAATAGACAGAAAGTTAGTTTAGTTTCCTTGTTTACCAGTCTGTTATTATACGAGATGTCACCTGGCTGTGATTACCCACTACTGTCACTACCCAGTGACCAGGCAGGCTCTTTACGTTACATAACACAGCCTGTCGTGTAGCGAGGTCTCTTTACCTATGTTTTCACAGAGAAAGAAAGCATAATAAATATGGTAGTCTCATTAAAGCAGAGAATTCACTAGGCAATTTTTGCTTATATACAATTTATGAACAAATGTACCATAACTGTTTTAGAAACTCAAAAACTCTGATCCAAAAGCCGTGAAGCCCAGCAACGTATTTCAAAAACAATTTTAAATAGTTTTTGTTTACAAACTATATATAGAAATTATAAAATATTGTTTTGAAATTGAAATTATAAAAAATTATAAAATACTGAAATGGTGAATGGTTTTATCATTGCTTCCTTAACGAATACGCATCATTACTTAAAGGGACATCACACACGATACTTTTACCAGCGTCTATCGGCGATTTTGCGATGCTGCATGCATCGCGATATGTAAAACTTGCAAAGCCACCGCGTCCGGCATTTTTAAGTGTGAGCTGGGGAGCAATCTCGTCGCTACATTCAGCTTCTAAAAAGCGTCTAAATCACCGCTCGCCGCTGCTAAAAGGAGCGTGTTTGCTGCCGCCCTTATTGGTGTATTCTAGTGACGTCACCTGGCGGGTAGCGGCCGGGCGGAGGACGCGGGCGGCGCGCACGAGCAGCGGGCGCGCCTCGCTGCGGCGGGTACGAGCTGGTGGAGCCGCACACGACGGCGCGCAGCTGGTTGTCGATCTCCAACTTCTCCGCGCGCATCTGCTCCACTTCCTGCAATTATGTATCAATGTACCTCTCTTAGTCCTAATTTCAACGGTTACCACTTAAGTCCATATTGGCAACAAATATGTCAAATAAATAAAGAATTTTGGTTAAACAGATTCTCCAGTTAGAGGTACCTATATAATATGCAATAAGTTTTTTTTTATTATATTTAATTGTAGCGTATTAAACAGATTGTTCATTAAGCTGAGCGGCCTGGGAACTCAACATTATGCAAAAATTGCTCAAGTGCGAGTGGGACTTGCACAATGAAGGTTAGGGTATTAACTGGAATGACGAGTACCAAACCATATGCAATTTAATAACCTTATATTCGGCGACTCATTTTGTATGAAATGAACTGCAAATATAAGTTGAACAAATGCAACCATACTCCACAGGAAAGAGGTCGGTCGGATACCTCTCGCTTACACGAAATCGGCGTAAAGTGACAGCTGTACTGTCTCCATTCGTGCGGTGAGTACCGGTGGCTTATGGAGGGTGGAAGAGGAAGGGGACAACGCATAGCCTCTATGTGGATGTCTACGGACGTGAGTAGTCATAAAAATGGCTCCGATTGCTCATAATATAAAAATATAATAGGTAAGTGTGTACCTTGAGGTGCGCCACGTGGTACTCGACGAGCACCTTGGCGTTGGCGATGTTCTCCCGCGTGCCCACAAACACGAAGGGCAGCATGCCCTCTTCGCGCGGCGCCGTCGGCTGCGGCTCGTTGTCGCCCTCCACTTTAACCTATACACAAAATGATATAAGCAACAATCTATATTGACAAACACAGCTGAACACGATGGAACACGCCGTCGTCCGCGAAATTGAAATATCATCCTACTCCTTTCATTTCTTCTAATTAAATTCGTTGCGGGACCCAAGATGGTTTTAGATTTTCCCTCGGGCTCCCTGACATCATATGAAAGGGTCGTTGTGGTTGGTGGTGGCAGCGGTGGGAAAGAGTGGTGGTCAAGCCCGTTTAAAAGAAACACTGTCATCAAAATTTTGATTAGACACGTCAAACGTGTAAATTGTTTGATAATCTGACCCCAAACACTGTTGCACACCATCAATCAGATTGACAAAATTAGGATAGGAAAAATAGGACAAATGCCTACCCCCAAGACTTCTACAAATCCTACAGACCAGTGCAGCAAGGCAAGCACTTTCTGCCAATATGTTACCTAGAGTTGACTCCAATCCATACTAATATTATAAATGCGAAAGTAGTAAATAAATTTGATTTTCAAAGTGTGTTGTTTCTTTGTTCTTCTTTCACATCAAATCTGATCAACTGATCGATGTGATATTTAGTATATAAAGATAGTTCAAGGACTGAAGAGTGCCATAGAATTTCTTTTTACCACGCGAACGAAGCCATGAGTAACACAGCTAGTAAGGACATAAATACTGCAGTAAAACGTATATGTACTCACGCGCACAACGCCGCTCTTGTCCACTATCTCTTGTATCACCTTGCCATTCTTGCCGATGACCTTGCCTACGAGCGCGCGCGGCACCTTGATAGATTCCTCCGCGTACTCCAGCATGCAGCGCGCCTCGCGCACCGCCTCCGCTGACTGTAGACACACACGTTCTTTTTATCTTTTTTGAGGGACAGGCAAATTTACTAAGAGGTAGCTCCACAATGCATGCAGCCGAATTGGGCCGGCACGACCGAGGTGTAAGTGGCTTTATGCAGATGTTTATGGGCGTCGGTAGTCAAGAAAATATACCATAAAAAAATTCTGTTACTTAATCCAAAATCGATATATCAGGAACCAAAAAGTTTTGGGTACCCCCATTTTGACTGCAGTGTGTATGTCTCCACAGATCTTGTAAGTACAGGCCAAATCTAAACCAGTAAATGCATCGTAAAAGTTTAGAACACCCTTAGTTTAGATTTAATGTACCTCTCCGCATATCGTGAAGGAGCAGATGCAGGCCAAATTACTAAACCAGTAAATATATCATAAACTGTAAAAGGTACACTTTGGGAGAAAAGTACACAACTTAGGGAGAGTTAGGATATAGTTTGTAACCTCTCAGCAGATCTTGCCAAATGACTAATCCAATAAATAAATACATCACAAACTAAAAGTTTGGGAGGAACACACAACTCAGGGTAAGTCAGGATATATTAGTACCTCTCCGCAGATCTTGAAGGTGCAGGAGATTTCCTCCAGCTCGATGTTGGTGATGCCGGTGACCTTGCGCGCTTGCTGGATGTTGGCGCCGTGTGTGCCGATGGCCAGCCCCATGAGGTCCTCTCGCACGCTGAACTCGTCTGTGTACCTGTGGCACAAAATTTTAGAATTTTGACATCTTCAAATAGCTTCTAATTTTTTTAAGTTATAAAAGGCGGG
>LUGF01033054.1:77631-90979 GCA_001625245.1 Calycopis cecrops | reverse complement strand
ACGAGCAGTCGGGAGCCATTTTCACGATTACGTTGTTACGATTACGTTACGTACGTCGTCCACTTTCCTCCTATCTTAAGGCCACAGGGTTACTTATCTTAATAAGCACAGCTGCCACAATATGCCGGTTTCGTAGAAATAAAAAAATATTCATTTTGCATGGCTGTGGTACTCTTTTCAAGTCGGATAGTATTCATGAATTACAAATTATCATAGGTCTACTAAAGGACCAGCCGCATTTATATAGCTTATGGAGGTGCGTATGAGGTGAGGTGAGGAGCAGATGATGCCTGGAGGATACCAACTTCCATAGCTAGGCATTCTCACAACCAAAAGTATATTTATTGCAATCTTGATTGCATGTCTGAACATGCTGAAGATTAGGACCAAACTTTTTTCATTTTATATTACCAATCAGTGGTAATAATATGATCTGCAAACGATTCCACAATTATGCAATGATATTGATGTTCATGTGACAAATGTTTATCTGCTGTGCTAGTAATTAAAAATAAGGTCAAGAATGTCTGCAAAGTCAGTGATAAATCATAATACATATGTAATGCAGAACTACTATGCTAGGATTAGCGTTCTAAATGCAAATGATGCAAGCATGCAATTACGATTTATGACCTTGCAGTTTATGAGCTTTAAAAAAATAATAATATGTTGTTTTTCTTTTATTTTGCACAGTCCCAATCTGTTGTTCACTGTTGTTTGTGATGGTATATAAATTTTATTTAACAAATTTGAATTTTACATACCCTCCCTGGCTGTGAATTTTAGTGGATTCCAACTGCTTCGCTGCTTCCTCAGTTTTCTTCAGAAGTAATAACTTTTGGCCAAGGTTCCTGAAATTGAATTATAAAACGGTAATGTTTTGGTTTTGCCTAATAATATAAGAATTGTCCAGAGATGGATAAACAATTGTAGGAATCATTATACTGCCAGGGCAGTAAATGTCTCATACTGCTGGCCCTGTGAGTTCCAATATTTTGTATGCACAGATTTGCAAGGCTAGTGAGTCGGCTAGACATGCAAAGGAGATCCCAAGTGTCACTTTACAGATGAGATTTCACATGAGTGCAAAATGATAGACTGTACTGTAGATACATTCCATGAAAACACACTTCTGCTGTGTGTGTCATCACCGTAAACTATAGTTATGATGTACAAGGAATTTATTTTAAGCTAGGTACATAAATATGTATATACTTTTATAAAATTTTTAGACCTTAACATCACTATCAATTTCACAGAGTAATCTCTATTCTTTAAAACCTATAATAAAAAAATGTTAAATTACAATAGTGGTCACAAAACAATTTTCACTCTCTAAGTTATGGATGATTTTGGCCTCAAATTGTGCATTTTTTTTATAGTACAAGTAGTTTCATGACTACTGACGCTCATAAACATCACCATAAATTTTATAGAGGTGTGTTACCCTCCTTCCTCTCCTTCTGCCTCAGTGGGCAACCGGCTTCTTACACACGAAACACGACAGCACAGCTTTACGCGCAATCGAATAAGCGAGAGGTACTTCCCCGATCGTGCCGAGCCAATTCGGCTACACTCATGCCTGCACTACTGTGTGTATGTGCGTATGTGTCCGTGTAAGCACACCACGGGCATGTACAGGGGCGCACTCACCGGAAGTGCATCTCGTGCAGCATCTGCGCTCGCTTCTGGCTGGTCTCGCAACGCGATATGACCGCGAGCACGCCGCGGTCCGCCACATACCACACCAGCGCCGCGCCGATCGCCTTCTGGAACTCCTTGTGCGCGTTCTCCACCTTCGCGCTGCGGAACGTAACACGTTATAATTACCACAATTACAGAGATAATGATAATGATATCATTATCATGGCAGTGGACGTATTTCACTACGTTAGCCTAGTCCCGTACTGAGTACCGTAAGGACTTGTGTTACGGGTTCTAGACAATGGACAGTATATTTAAAAATAAATTTATAAATTTAAGAAATTTTATATATTTAAGATTTTTGTTTTATACATATAATACATAGATCTGACGACCAGGCTGGCGCAGTGGTACAGGGCTCAGATAAGCGGAGCATGTAGCGCCAGGGGTCGCGGGTTAGAATCCCGCCTTGGTCATGGATGTTTATCTATGTATTTATATCCTAATCCTAATAATCCTAATTCTAATTCCTAATAATATTATAAATGTGGAAGTTTGTGTTTCTTTGTTTGTTTGTTTGCTTATTTGTTTGTTTGTTTGTTACTCCTTCACGCAAAAACTGCTGTACCGATTTTTATGAAATTTGGAACACACAGAGGGTAACTTGGATTAACACATAGAATAGATTTTATCCCTAAAAAATGTTCTCATGGGATGGAATAGGATGATTCTCTATTTTCCATGGGAAACCGCGGGGCGCAGCTGGTGTACTTACATAATAAAGATCTTATATCTATAAAATTTCTTAAATTTATAAAATATATTTCCGTTGTCTAGTACCTGTAACACAAGTCCTTACGTTACCTAGCACGGGGCTAGGCTAACGTAGTGTGATATGCCCACAGTTATTATTATCCCCTAGGGTGTCGCGCGCCGACTGTCTTATGTATTGTACATAACGCGTGACACTTAAGTGATTATTATTATTATTAGATAATCCATGATCAAGGCGGGATTCGAACCCGCGACCACTGGCGCAATATGCTCAGTTTATCCGAGTCCTGTACCACTGCGCCAGATTTTTTTATGGCATAGGGGAGGCAAAAGATCAGTCGGAGCGGAGTCGTAAAAATATTCATGACTACCGACGCCATCAACTGCATAAAGATAAATGCGTTGCCTTCCTTCCTCCTAACACCTTCGTGGCCAACTTATATAGATTCGTTGTCATACTTAATACCATTCCCACTGGGTTGCAAGACTTTTACAAACAACATGAAACGTGAAAGCATAGTCGTTATTACCTACATGGTGTTTTATGTGATCGATAGACGACACCTCCCCGATCGTGCCGGCCCGTCTCAGCGGCAATGCGGTATTTCCCTACCTCTTACACAACTTAAGGGGAAGTTTTGTATATGTACTTCAGAAATAGTTCACCTTTAATAAATGTCATTTTCTAATTCATCACTCTTTCTAGTTTTAGCAATCTATTTTAACGCAGATTCACTATCAAGTTTATACCGTTCGATCACAATGCGGACATTAAATAACAATAACTCACTAGTCTTTCAGTTCCTCCGGTACTTTAATTTCAAATTTGTGAAAGGTCTTCTTGTCTATAGGAGTCTTGGTGGTCTTCACTCTGAGGCGATCTTTTGGTACAATCTCCGTGTAGCAGTTGTCCCATTCTAAATACTCTATTACCAAAAATTCTCCCCTCATCATCTGAAACAATAAAAACGAAAAGATTTATTGGAATTTGTAACATATATTTTTTTTTTATGATATAGGAGGGCAAACGAGCAGCCGGAGCCATTTTCATGACTACCGACGCCCACAAACATCCGCATAGAGGCTATACAGATGCGCTGCCTTCCTTTCTCCTCCCATCTCCATGGGCCACCGGCTACTTGCACACCGCACGAAAAGCGACAGCACGGCTGTCACTTTGCGCCAGTCTCGTGTAAGCGAGAGGTACCTCGCTGGTCGTGCCGGCCCAATTCGACTGCATGCAAGCATGCAGTGTGGCACTACCTCTTACACTTATGACGTCCACTTATCGCATCTTGACGATATTTCAGGTGTGGTGTGAATAGAGAAGGCTCCAATGGTAATATACCTAATTAGCGTAACACCGTCGGTAAAGTGTTGCGTGGCCTGCAGTTTCGTACCGTTTGAGAGATCAGTTGACAAAAGAGCAATACAAAAAAATATCTTTTTTTCAGCGTATCTTTTTTTTTCAATTACTAATGTTTAAATTTCTGTCATGCACGTTCCATGCGTCGCGTCATTCGTGTGCAGTGATAAGTCAGGCACCGAATGTGCAGATCAAGTTTATGTCGCCTAGTCCTCTACTCAAAATTGCACGTCGTAGTTGAGAAAAATGTTTCGATTCTCTACAAGTGTGAATTACGCCCAAAGCCATCTACAATACAGTGAGTTCAATAGAAAAAGAGTTGGGCTAGTCAATGTTTTATGGTGATTGGGCATACTCACAAACAGATTACAACTAACTTTTAAAACCTGTACTTTCCAGAATCAATGCGTTTTGGAGTTTTTCAAGAACACGGCCTATTCTTATCTACAGGTCGGTACATTCCTGCATAACTTCGGATTTTCCGGATGTCTGCGGAAGACATTAATTGCATACCACCTACTTGTTTGCCCTTTATCTTATAAAAAATAATTCATAAGTCACGCAATGTCACAGTTATCGTGTTACACTAACAACAGGCTTCTGTTATGTATTTTCTATAATTCCCTTACCCATTAAACTATTTATATATACTCAAATGCAAACCAAATATCAGTCTGTAGTCCGTTGCTTATAATAAATTTTCTAAAGAGGGCACGTTTGAATCTCTTGGCTATCAAAGTGAAAAATATTTGTATAAGCAGAGGCCTACGAATGATAAAAAAAGATTTGATAAATAAAACAGTGGCCCCTTCTACAGTCGAAGTCGCTTTTTACCTAAAGTTAAAAAGGATCCCATAACTGTAGATATATTTGCTTTCTGCACTCCAAAGCAGGTCATATTATGGCCCCTATTTTCTAAGTGTTTGAATTTATAAAAATCGAACAACACTGATTCGTCCTTAATTAAAAAAATAAAAAAGGCCCTAATTAAAAAATAAAAAAAGAACGTAAATAAAAAAACTGAGTGCGCAGTCTGCGCTATCTGGCCGTCCGCTTTACACTTCTGTAATTCTACCAGGGGAAGGTCATCTATTATACTAATCTATACATATAATTCCGAAAATCCGCGTCTGTACATTGAATATATTTACTAAAAACTAATTGAGGACGATGCTAAAATAGTATTAGAATACTTTTCAATGTTTATAATTTTCTTGTCTGTCTGTTTGTCCGGGCTAATCTCCAAAACTACTGGACGGATTCGAATGAAACTTTTTGTGGTGTAGGTATATATACTGAGCCTGGTTCAACATCAAAAACACTTTACTGCGGTAAAATCGTTCATACCTATGAAAAGTCGGAATTTTGGCAAACTGCAAGCAAACAATAACAAATCACTTTGATATTACTACGCTTCGCGAACGAAGTCGCAGGCACCAGCTAGTATCAAAATTTGTGACTTTGTTTTTTTTTGTAGGGAGTCGCAATCTTCATAAATACTGATCCGATCCTCAACATTTTTGCACTAACAGTAAGCTACAATGTCTAGGTACTCCTAGACAGTCAGGACATGCCCTTTCTATTAATTTGGAATAGCTGAGTCAGAACTCCTCATCACTTCATCATCTAATGAATTTAATTCACAGCTCAATGATTTCTGTATAATATAGATTAATATTAATATACTTCGGATGCTGTGGATTTCAAATCACAGCAGCACTGGCCCAGTTCGAGTTCAAGGTTAGCGATGCTACCGCACAAAATTGTATGTATAGCCCAAAACTACGTTTCTATTTTTCGTTGA
The DNA here is from genome assembly GCA_001625245.1 of Calycopis cecrops. NCBI lineage: Eukaryota > Metazoa > Arthropoda > Insecta > Lepidoptera > Lycaenidae > Calycopis > Calycopis cecrops. The sequence continues at coordinate 85,391 of LUGF01033054.1, read as the reverse complement.
CCTATTATTATGAAAGCAGACTACAGATGTTATGGTTTTACAATTCCTATTGCGATCATCAGCCCCACTTCGAAGTAATATGTAATGTGTGATAATCATTGGGGTCGAACAAGCCCCACAGGTGGGAGCCTTAGCCAAACGCTGCGTTAAATTTCAGAAAAAAATTACGGATATTAAGTTAGTAAATTACCAGGCCAGCTAGTTTTATAAATGAAAAGTAGCCTTTATAGATTTGTCTCTGTCAACGTTTAATAAGCATTTGGAAATAAAATATTACGATGTAGCGCTAGGCGATGAATAGAGAGATACCGGTCTCGAAGGAGCGTCTCGTTACTTTTCTTTCTTTCTTTCTCTAGATTCACTGTGAAGAAAGTGCGAATCTTACGCTTACTAATTCGCCTAAGCTTTAAAAAAAAATTAATGGGTGCATTTGATACTTCACATACTCTTTATCTCGAAAAAATGATAGTAGATACTACCGCGACGCGTGTTACAACTAACTTCGTGAATAATATTATCTGAAAATATAGGTGCCATATCTACATAGCAAGCGAACCGTGCAGGCGAACCTAGGAACAATGCCCTTAAACTACACCTACCGATAAAATGGAAAAAAAACCCCTATGACTTCGCGTCAACTTTCCATTTAGATCCGTCCTGTCAGGTACAATCCGATCGATGGGTCCACCTTTGTGGATTTATGAGAATCTCTATTCATACTTTAGTTAAAAACCATTTATTAGTATATTAAATATGGTAGTAAAATAATGCCCTATAGCATTATAATGATAAATAATTTTACATAAATACACGTTTTGGGATCTTGTCTGTGAGAAATTTCAAAATGAGTCACCGTTTTGTTTCTTTTGTCCATATTTTTAAGTATTTTTATAAACTAGCAAAACCATATAACAAAAAATGTAAATAAAATATATTCTTCTAATAAAATATCTATTATCTATGTCTTACTAATATTAAAAAGCTGAGTTTGTAATCTCAACCTTTGCTCTGATATTAAAAATTCTTTCGCAGGTAAAAATGGACGAAATTTGCTAGTATTCAATATCTATGTATATTTCACATTATGTATTTAAGTGCTTTTGTGTTTCGTCGAATCATGAGTCACGATTCTTTTACTAATTTATATTGAAATTTGTCTAACCACCAAACCATTTCACAACTTGTCTGCGCCCGCGTCTATACGCGTGAAAATTAATTACTAGCTCCTCGTGTAGTAACGTCTCGCGCCTAACTGAGCATGTGCATATCTGGCAGCCTGCCAACTGCCATGGGGTCTATTCGCTCTTCAGCTTCACATAATTCTATATATCATATTGCCTCTATACATATAATAACTGATTGCTGGCCGTCTCTACAAATTATGTACATAATATGTATGCTCTAATAAAATTTATTGGCCATTGTTTAGACTTATTCTAATGTCGGATGTCTTGAATCGAGAGCTTGTTAGTTAGTTTTGTTTTATAGAAATTTATAGCAAGTTAATCGACAAAGGACCACTTCATATTAAAGACCTCGCACTGAATAAGTTTATTCTAAATAAAAATGAACTCGCAATTAGTCAAATCGGTCACAATAAAATTATTGTTCGAATGTGACAATATCATAATTAAAAAATGAAATAAAAAGAAAGCATTTCCATTCGAATTAAATTTGAAAAGATTTTCGACCCAATCGAAGAAGTAAAGCAAAATCCTTAAGCGGAGCTTGAAGCTGCAGCCACGAACCCTCGTTGTGCGAGTTGGCTGCTGCAAGCTTGCAACATGGGAGTCAACGAACTCCCGGTTTACAGTTCATGGGTATAGCAAGAGAAAGACGCCCCTGTTCATTACTTACATAAAAATAAGTGCATACGCCCACAAACGTAATTTTGTTAACTTCTGTAAGTTATCATGCTAGGGGGCGTACCCCCTTGAACCCTAATAATTGAACTTCAACAAACACTAGAAGAGATACAAAAAAAATGTTATTTATGTACATATTCATGTTAGGTTTCATTGTTTAATCGAAACTCCCATGTAGCACGACAGTAGTGAGAAGAACTTTGCTGCCTGCGTCTCGTAATCAAGAGTGTAATACCTCTGTATAAATGATATGGAGCCCTGAAGCTAGAGAGAAAGCTGGGCTAGAAACCCAGAAGATATCTTCGAAAAAAGAAAATAATACGAGCCTCCAAAACAGCTAGCAACACCACTGCTCCCAATCACACATTTTGCAGCAGATGCATAGCCACTTGCCCCCTTTATGTCTCCTCCCGAACTTAACGAAGCACATGCATGTTATATTGTTACAAAACAGCACTAATGTGTTGTGTGCCGTAATACGGCTATGGCACAACCTCTTAAAAACTCAAAAATTATTTATTGGTTAAAGGGTGTAACTAAACAGAAAATTACACTATGGAATTGAGCCCTAAAATCTACAATGAAACTAATAACCTTTCCTGATACGAAATTCAATTATTGAAAAAAAAAAAATCATTACAAAAGATGGTAATATTTCAATTTTGTGTTTAGGCAAGTACTACCACAAACATCCCCGTAAGAACCAGAAGAAACAAATATACTATTTCATGCTTTCTATTAATTTACCTTTCCGAAAGTCTTACAAATATAACATTTGATCTTAGCTATATACCAGTATAATGCAATGAACAGGTACCCCTTCTCGGTAGTAAGGCACTACCATCCACCACATACAAAATAGCTTTTCTATTAGTAAATTTAAAACAAGACATGATCAGAGTATAGGTATTGTGTATTCATTAGTCAAATCAATCGGAAAGAAATCAAAATCCAAATGTCAAATACAATCTTTAGAATAGATAGTGATATTATTATGCTAGCTGACTGTATGGAATTTATAAAATAATAAAAATGAAAAGGCCTAAGTTACTAATTATTACATCAGATATCCTGCACGTAAAGTACCATACAAATTGGTACAGCTATTTAGAGATTAGTAGAAACAAGCTGACAGACAAAAATTGTATATGTACAGTCATATTATGTATGTAATTTAAAATGTGTATTTGCTATGTGTAAGTACAATTCTACCATATCTGTATAATCATGTATATCTGTAGTTTAGCACATGGTGCAATCAATAATGATTGCACCATATTTCATATAAAAATATTAACAGGTGTTTGCTCCTTGCCTTTCCATTGGCTATTAGAAAGGAAAAGATTAGACAGTTTATTTTCATATACACTACATTTGTAAATATATATTATCATTCGCTTACACGAGACCGGCATAAAGTGACACCTGTGCTACCGCATTTCGTGCAAGTAGCCGGTGGTCCATGAAGGTGAGAGGAAAAAGGAGAGAAGCGCTTCTGTACAGCTTCTATGTGTATGTCTATGGGCGTCGGTGGTCAGAAAATGGTTCCGACTGCACATATGCCCCATATATCATAAAAAATATATATATCAAATATCTATCTGTATTTTATCCTTGTATAGTTGATGATGTAATATTCCATAAATATATGTGTACAACACTACAGCTTGGCTTTATTTGCATAACTTCTATTTTGTCTACTCCTGAGAAATATTATTTTTTTTAACTTAATAAATGAAAATTACTAAATCAATTTAAATAACTAAATTTAATATGAGCAGTGTTTTCAATAATACTTTTGTATATTTATGGAAGAAAAGTAATCTATACTAATATATTAAGCTGAGTTTGTTTGAACGCGCTAATCTCTGGACAGATTTTTTTCTCTGGAGACTTTAATATTTAACTAGTGATCCCACAAAGATCAATATACCCTATAAATGAAACTTTTTTATTAAAAACTAAATATCATAAGACATTGTAACTAAGATAAACAATTTATGTAAAATTTTCAACACTTCCAAATGACATAGATACTTCATCAATAATTACGTGTGAATTTATATTTCAATGTGTCAAATGCATGGTAGTGTGTGTAAAGTTTTATTTATTAAATGAAAGTACTTTATAAATATCATCATTAAAAAATATGAGCATTCTGCCCTTCTCTTACACATAAGCTATATGTTTGCCAAATTTCATACTCCTCCATCTGCGCAATTTTCGTAAAAATGTGCCCAAAGTTTTTGCTTCACATATTAATATAGAGATTTACAAGTTTCATCAGAAATCATGGTATGAATACAATAGTACAAAAATCCATTTAGTACTTTTTAAGTTCATTGGGAACATTGTTTTATTAATTGCATATACCATTTATTCCCAGTGATAATGAGATGATCGCTGGAACAAATTTTGAAGAAATAGAATCATGAGTACTCTAAATTTAAAAAAATAGGTATTATCATGACACAAGTATTGTTTACTTAATAGGATCCACAATGTACGTATACACTAAGAGAAAAACATACTTATTATTTTTTGTTTTTGACTTGAGTTTCTATGCTAGGTAGATAAGTACTTGCACAAACACTTGAATAAAAATCAAATTTTGCTATTAATATACAATGTTTCCATTCCATATCCACAAAAGCACTATATAAATTCGAAATACCAACTATTAATAATGTGAATGTTAATATGTATATTTGTTGTTCATTTTCTATTGCACATGAACTACAGAATAGACAAGGTTGAAATTTAGCACACATTGATAATCACCACCACCATAAGTAACATACAATTTTTTTACCTGAAAATAACTTGATTGAAAGATTTTATGAGCATGAAACCATAGGCTAATTGAAAATATTTAGTTCTTCTCAGGTATTCAACCTGATTCATTTTGCCATTACCCAATTCAAAAATCAAATTTACTGCAGTATAGTATTAGATTTTCAAATCCAAACTTCAATTTATTCTTGCTATTATCCAATAAATATAATATCTTTATGTCAATTTGATTAAATCATGACAGAGAATTTTATTTTTTATAGAAAATAATAAATCACACAATCCTTACAATAAATATGACTGCAAGTCTTGTAATAATATGCACATTAAATCAAGTTTGAATTAGGACATAGGATAATTATAATAAGTAATGTTTACTTGTAGATATGGGTACCTATAAAATAAACAAAACAAAGAGGTTGAAATCTTGTTACATTTTTGTTTTATGTACACATACATATTTATAGTTATGGGTTCTGCATGTATGTAATTCAATACCTTAATATTGGCTGTCCACCACCCACATGCTTCTTTTTCATTTGATCTCGCAAATACTTCCACTTCTTGGTTCTCAACAAATTCTGTGTGCTTGCCCGTGTCCTTGGGCGGTAAAAATACTTGAGAAAATGGAAACTTCGACTCCGGCTGCCAGCTAAAACAATAGATAGGTATTATAGTAAATAAATAGTATAGAAATTATAATTTTTGGTTTTAATAATAGATGTCAAATGCTACTTACTCATTCTCAAAAGCTACGAGAACTTCGTTGTCGAGCACGTCGGTGACAATGGCCTAAAAATATAAAAACTATTAGAACGTTCTGATAATACAACTGAGGTACTAAGCTAGAAGTTGTACTTTGTGGATTAAGTCTATGACTATTTCTTTGTTAAAATACAAAGGATCAGGTACTAGTTTATATATGTAATTCGAACTAACATTGTTAGAAATAAATAAGACTCGAAACACATGGAAAATTCACGCCCTGTCAGTCGGACATGGCGTCCATTCCAGCCGCGATGATCTTCCCGGAAAAATATTTTAGTAAGTATATGACAAAACTCAAAAATAATAAGACGAATTAATTGATAAATCAAATCACTGTTAGAAAATACATCTTTTACATACACAATGAGCGTACTTCACGATTTACGAACCTTATAATAAGCACCATTTTCACCGTACACCTCGACCGACAAATCCTCCATTTTGGTTTGAAAGCGTATTTGGCGTTTTCAGAGCGAGAATGAAGCCCGATGAAAAACGATCACCCAATCATATTTAAGGATTTGGGCATAGATCAAACTATTTATTTTAAAGATACTGGCAATAAACAGATTTTATTATATTTTTCAGTACGTATATGTGTTTAATTTATATCTGAAGTTTAATTATAACTCGGATTAAACTATAAAGGACAAAAATAAACACAATTTTTAAACTAAAATTATATAATTCATAACTAGCTGTATCCAGCAGTTTTAATAGCTTGTAAAGTCTGTCAAGGGCAACGATTCTTTCGTCTGGAACAAAAAGTATTATAAGTACATTCAGATTTATATGTGTTTCAAATTTTTGCTACATAATAATAATTCAATCAAATCCGTTCAGAACAGATTTTATGTAAAATAATAAAGATTATAAAAACTTTTTACGACGACATAAATAATAGGTTTGTACATGCTGTTCAAGAGGTTGGATCCAAGTTCTTTATGACATGAATCAAGAAAAGAACAGGTAACTTTCAGAACCAACTCTCAAGCTCATGGGCGAACGAGATGAAATGCGGGTGCATTCTTCAGTTGGAATGAAAAAATATAGTGAGCCAAAAAAGCCATACGGACAGATCTGCGTGTCTATAATACGTCACGTATTAAAGAAATAATTTTAGCAAAATAAGGGCTGCAAATCCAGTTATTAAAACTGAAGACCGAAGATGGCACCGTTACTTCATCCAAGTCTGAGATTCAGAGAGGTGGATAAGTTCTATGGACAGCTGTACCATTCAACACGGCATGATGTTTGTTTAGCTGAAGATCCCAGAGCCAAACTAACTCGACATTACACCGAAGATGTCCCATCGTTAGCCTGTACCAGATTCGAATAGCCCTGAATCAACTAAAGAACAATAAATCGCCAGGGGACGACGGAATTACGGCCGAGGCTCTGAGAGCAGGCGGAAAGCCGGTGCTAAGAGTCCTCCAGAAACTATTTGATGCCGTCATTCTTGAAGTCAGTGTTCCAGAAGCGAGAACCAGAAGAGTGGTGGTGCTATTCTTCAAAAAAGACGATAAAAATTTCATTCAAGATTACCAAGGTAACTGACATATCTCGGTGAATCAGCAAACTAAAGTGGCAATGGGCAGGCCACATTGCTAAGAGAACTGATAACCGCTGGAGAAGAAAGGATCTCAAGTGACGGCCTTGCACCGGAAGACGGAGTATTGGACGGCCTCCAACCCGGTTGACTGACAACTTGGTTAAGCTGGCGGGAAATCGCTGGATGCAAGTGGCTCGTGACCGTGACCTTTAGCGCTCTTTGGGGGAGGCATAATACGTCCAACATTGGACGTCGTTCGGCTGATGATAATGATGATGATGATACAAACTTTTGCATTTTTATTAGAATGAGTGTAGTATGTAGGAATACTACATGAGTCATAAGTCATAACATTTCGGACGACTGGCGTTGTAGTAACTTTGCATGGATAAGCAAATAAAATAAAATGTAGCATGTTGTGCCAGGGGTAATAGGTTCCCTAAAAGGCTGTAGTGCATTATCGCGGTGGGGGGGTTTACGTGCCTTTATGATCTTCAAGATATGCCGGACAGGGCTACCCATACGGGACATACTTGGGCGGAGAGGCCAGACTAAGAGCAGATCAGCTAGGCGGTACTCCACCCGTCCTCTGAATCAGCAAACGGCAGCGTGGATTACGACGACCGGCGTGGCGTGCTCCGTAGGAGCATTAGGACAGGTGTCAGGGAGGGAACCTGTCCCCACTGCACGGTTCCAACGTTGGAGTAGGGACTATTCAAAGGCAGCCGGACAGTCCCGAAGGAGAAATCTGGCTTTTCACCTCGTCCAGCCTGTCGGGGGAT
>LUGF01033054.1:50200-77110 GCA_001625245.1 Calycopis cecrops | reverse complement strand
GCTTGTTCGATAGCTACATCTATAACGGTAGCTGAGTCACGGCGATCTCGGCTTGATCGATGCCCAGTAGTTGCCAGTCTTCGGTGAATTTCTTGAAAATTACGCTCTGATGGTATCAGGCGTCGGTTTGGCAACGCAGCCACGTAAGCTGCTCGTGCAGCTCTAGCACTGCCTCGTAACATTCCATAGTAAAAATGTATGTCAGCAATATGTTGTGCCGGAAATTCACTAATACGCGGCATTATAAGAGATAAAAACTAGATAACAAATTTAACAAACAAACGAAAACAAAACTAACTAGAAAAACAAATTAAATGGAGCGTAAGAACGTAGTAATAGCGGCGAATGACACGTAGCGACTGAGCCTAGATGGAGCCCGGATTCCTATCCTATTGGCCAAAAAAAAAGTCCCAAAATCACATTGTTCCATCGCATGGAAAGGCCTCAAAAAGGGCTCTTTACCGGAGTTTGAGTTGTTGTGTCATTAGTTGCGTCCTTAATGCCTATGTTTAGCCGCTCGTTGTAAACGTTATGTGTAAGTTAGAAGGATGATTTTTTTAGCAATAGAAAGCTAATATGATGTAGTTTTAATGGAAATAATAATAAAAAAATAAAGTTTAGAGATTATTATGAGAAAAATAACGATAAACGAAAATGAACTCAAAAAAAGTTAATTTTTCTTGCCAATTTGTTACTTTTTTTACGTGAAGATGACATTTTGTGGTATTTTGTTTTCATATATCAGAAAGACTTATTGTTACCACTGATTCTGGTTTTTATTTGACCGCGATCAGCCTCATAGTTTAAAAGTTATAGCGTTTTATTTATCTCTGCCCCGCAGTTGTCAAAAATAATCTTTAAACACTTGTAAAACCTAACATAATTTTTTTTCAATATTTATAATTTTATTTTGTCGATAAAACTCGGTCTAGTTTCACACATTTCAATATGTGCACATTATAAAGATTCACACTGTATAGTACATAAACTGTGTCATATGCATATAGTACGTTAATGTACTACGTCAGTCACGGCCATTTAGTGACTATTAACTCTCATAGACATTCACATAACTATTACATAGATGCGCTGCTCTCCTTTCTTCCTCGTCCTCTAATGAGTCACCTGAAACTCACAAAACGCAAGGAATGCGGAGGAAACGGTACCTTCCCGTTCTTGCCGGACCAATTTGGCTGCCACATAACACTACCTATATCTAAAAAAGAAGTATTTACAATGTTAAATGTATGAACAACTTACAGAATGTATTTAATTAAAATAAACATATTCGATTCATAAAATAAATAAGTACATGTTAATTATTGGAACTTTCTTGAGATGAGTACTAGGTATAAATAGTAAATTTACTCAAAATCTCATTTTCTAAAAATTAAAATATACCTATATAAAATTTGGGACCGTGCACGAAACATAGAGGCAGCACTTTCGTCGAATATAACGCGCCCTAGTGTTAATTTTAGGAATTAAGTGCTATCAAAACACAATGACAATGACATGTCGACATAATTATGTACAAACGAAAATTTACTAGCCCGTTACATATTTCGCTAGTTAGCGTGGCAGTCTAGAAGCTTGTTCCATATACTATTTAAATTGATGTAAATATCAATAATCAAAATACTTTTTTGTGTGTATGTGCTGTATTAGCTGCTATCGATTTTTTTAACTTGGCGGGTTTTTTTGTGACAAGACTCGCTGGTCAGACTCTATCGCGTTTTTGCAAATAAATAACTGGTTAGCCCCCTAGTTATATTATAGTGTTGCAACATTATACCTCCCGATCTAATAAATCACGGGCTGATGAAAACCTTGCTCGTAAATATTAGCTAATTATAATTTCCAAATTGAAATCTACTATTACTATTTTTAGGGTTGTAGATGAATATTTTAAATATGAAATATGATCTCGATTCCTGAACGAGTTTTTATGGCTTCAGTCCTGTTCACATGTCATGAGAAAGACAAGACCACACAAGACTTATGTCATCTGTCAAATCGGAAACTGATGTGTGTGTGTGGCAATTAGGCAATAATTGAAGATTTGAAATGAAACATTAGACTGGTTTTATTGTTTATATCTGAATTAATAGAATTTTACTATTGTAAAAGAAAAATGAGTAATCCAGCATCAATCATTCTTGTTACTGGGGGTTCTGGTTTAGTTGGAAAAGCGATAAAAGAAGTTGTTTTGGAAGGAAAAAAGAATGAAAATAAAGAATTTGAGAATGAAAATTGGATATTTCTTAGTTCTAAAGATGGTGATTTAAGGTATTTCTTTTATTCAAATTCTGAAATGCAAGCAGAAGGGTTTTGCTAAAACTTTATGCTGTCTACACACCATTTTGACGATGTTGCCGGCAACTTGTGTACAAAAATTGTCCGGCTCGCAACTTCTAAAACCACCGGCACTAACTCTCCGGGTTCATGCCAGGGGGCGGCGGCTTCGGTGAGTAGACAGCATTAGAAGTTTATGAATTGCTCAATTTCACAAGTTATCTTGAGAGCGAGAGGTACCTCCCTAGTCGTGCCAACTCAATTCAGCTGCATCGCTTTACCTCTTATTCAATTGCAATATGCATTACATATCAATTTGACTAAACTTGTTTAGGATCGGATAAAATATATTGTTTGATGCTTGTAATGTTATCATTAGCTAAACAATTATGTCATAATGGTCATACAAGCAGTATGACCATTATGCACAATAAACAAGTAACAACTACCAGCAAACATTGTGACAGGACGATGTCACAGTGTTTGTGATGCAGTGATCGAATTCAATTTTCTGAACTAACTTGATAGTTTTTGAATTCTTTTCATCTATTTTTGTTAATGTAAGCGTATTTTGTTTTTATTCTGCAACAGATTATATTTTTTTGTGGTATAGGGGGGTAAACGAGCAGTCGGAGTCATTTTCAGGACTACCAATTTCCATTGACATCTGTATAGAGTGTCATAGTGTCAGTGTGGCACTATCTCTTACAAGATAAATATCTATATCTATACATACTTATAATAAAATTGTAAGAAAGGCAAAACTGTACATTGAATAATTTTTTAAAAGAATACTTGGGTTGTGATCTACAATCAACATCATGGCCAAAAATATAGTTCATATTATTTCCATGGAATCGAAACTTACGCGGACGAAACCACTGGGCGCAGCTAGTACGATTATAAAGCATTATTATTATTTATTATTATTATTAAACTAAACTAGCAGCTAATAAGCGGATGCGTGTGTGTCAAATAGCTTGAAGATATTAAGTTTGTCCAGTCTGTTTTTGAAGCAGTTCAGCGATGGTGCCATAATGACATTTTCGGGAAGTCTGTTCCAGGGTGTTACAAGCATATATAACATTTTATCTTGATATTTAGAATTTTTCGGAATTCATACTCGCAGAGATGAAACCACCATCATTTTCAGTTTTAATAGTAAACCTTGTGCAAATTTCAGAGACAGAAGCCAAACTGAAGCTATATTTGAGAAACACCATCCCACACATGTCATCCATTTAGCAGCAATGGTTGGAGGACTTTTTCACAACATGGCACACAATTTAGACTTTTTTGTAAGTTAAAATTTTTAGTACCTTTACTTATAAATTATAGACCATTATACTCCTTCCATAAAATAACCAATATTTGTAATAAGTTGTATTGCTTGCTACACACTTGCTGCGCCCCATGGTTTTATCCGTGTAAATTTAGATCCCGTGGAAAATAAAAAATCATCCCATGGCATCCCATAGAAACATTTTTTCAGGATAAAAACTATCCTATGTGTTAATCCAAGTTACCCTCAATATGTGTGCATGAAAATCAGTTTAGCAGTGTTCGCTTGAAGGAGTAAGGAACAAACAAACATACAAACTTTCACATTTATAATATTAGTAGGATACTACAAATGCCCAATGATGACAATTCGAAATTTGAAGGTGATATAATATTTTAAGGACATTTAATGAGCATCAAAAAGAATTTAATGCCTCGTGGTCTAGTGACAAGCAAGTTCAACTACAGAAGTGTTATTGGGATTTTTCAATTTATAATAACAATCTGCAGTATTAATTCTCCCGGTACCGACCACGTGTTCGCTGCGTGTTTTTGAAGCGTCAATGAATGTCCGCGGTAACCGAAAGGTTAAAGAGCGCAGTGTTATACCAACATGCCTCAGACAAGCCGTTAAGATGTCAGTCCTGCTCCTGATTTCTCTCCGGTCATGATGGAGTGTCGTATTGGAATACGAGAAAGAGGGAATAGAGTGAACTTGTGACTGCGCAAGTATTTTTTCACTGTAACATGACCGGCACAGTCATACTATAGAGACAGACTACCGTAGCCGAAATTCGGCTAGGACGACATTATTATTATCATTAATATAAAAATATTTTTCTTTCACTTAACCTATAACTGGTATTTTAAATTTGACAAACATAACTGGTATTGTGGTGTCCGCGCAGCCCTCATATTGTGTTTTGTTTCTAATAAGCAAATTTTAACTATGTACCTTACTAAATGCTCATAAATGACAAATAATAGGCTCGATTTATTAAATCAATTAACTTTTATTTTTATAAATCTTCATACTAAATTATTATGAGATCACAATATACGAGTAGTAAAAACTTTTTGGTAATATTTTTTTAAATTTAATAATATCTATGAAACTTATTGTTTTGAAAGTTATAAATGAAAACAATAACATTTTACTTAATCTAGAATATGTAAACTTAAATATAAAAAAACACAATCACACAATTAAGTAAGGTTTATTCGGGTGATTCCGAATGGATTTTAGACGAGTTGGCAAGACTTTTATATTTGCATATACTACATAGAACTCGTGCATTTTATGCTGCCATCGAAGGTCACTTCCTTTGCTCACTTAAATTACCTAAAAATTATTACCAAGACCTTTATTAGTACTCTTTAAGTTTGGAGATATAGGGTTTTCAAAATAAGACTTTTTTTTTTTACAAGGGTAATTCCGAATAAATTCGGTTAATTCCGAATGATGTCCAAAAATGAACTTTATTAAGTTTAGGCAGAAGGTACATCATGCTTTTTTGTATGCCGAAAATCCAAAAACGCGCCAAAAAACAGTTGTTGACGAAAATTTCATGTCGCTCGTGTGTACTCCTACGTAGTGTCTTGAGATGATGAAAGGGGCGAAAGGATTAAAATGGCGACTAGATGAATGCTGCCAGAGCAAAAAGTATTGCTTCGTTCGGGAGAAAATAGCAATATTCGGAATATCCCGATTTTCGGAATTACCCGAATACACCATACTTATGATTTATGCATACAATAACAAAATTTGGTTCAGTCTTGAATTATCACAATATAGTGTTTTTCTGCTATTATGTCTTTGAAAATGAATTTTGAGCAATTATACTACTTTAGGCTGCGACATATTGGTTAAATAACTGTAAAAAATACGAAACAAGTAAAAGAGACGAACTTCTTAGCATTCCATGGATTCACCGTGCGGGTGCCGGGTCCATCGTGTGGCAGAGGAAGTAACCCCGAGTAGCCCCGGGACTTGTGATTCCGGGTGTAGGTTTATGAGGCCTCTTTGTGATGATCATCAACACTCACCTTTACTACTCAGGCTTACTCCCCCTACCTAGCCATATTTCATAGGAAGGCTCCTAATGCAGCTTTAGATACTCGTTCTAAAGTAGAACTTACTGCAGTTCTCGACAGGCCAAGGTCTTTTAGTAGGTTGTAGAGAGATTTTGCTGGTATACCTCTCGCTCCTACTTCTACCGCGTATAAATTAACCGTATAGTCATTTTTGGTTAGTACATTTATTAAATCGTAGTATTTATTTGATTTTATTGCGTGGTCTTTAGGTATGTTATATGTTATATATATATAACATATATATAATGTAAAAAAACTAACGTAATTGGAATCGTAGGGGCTCTACTACGATGCCAGATAAGGGTTAATTTAATAAACTTTTTATTTAGCAAAGAATAAAGAAACTACTGTTAGTTATCATAATTTAATACTTCATAATTCTTATGATTATATTGATTGAACATTGATAATTTCGAAATATTTCACACTCCATTTAATATATTACTTTAAAACGATAACAAAGATTTATAGATAAGATAGAATAAAGTTTAATAAATGTTTAATGTAATGACATTTAGATAACGGTTTTATCTACATGATACATTCTTTCTTCATATTGTATAGTCATGCCTGTCATAGTCAGTCTCTTGATACCAAACGAGTTATTAACTATAACGGACGCCCGCAACTTCGTTTACGTGAATCCGTTTTTTTGTCGCAGTCGGTTAAAAAGTAACCTATAATAATATATACCCTTCCTCGCTAGATGGACTAACCAATACTGGAAGAATTTGTCAAATCGGACCAATAGTTCCAGAGATTAGCGCGTTCAAACAAACAAAAAAACAAACTCTTCAGCCTTAAATTATTAGTATATGACCAGAGTCATGTGTTAGTTGGACTGTTCTCCAATATTATCAATTTGAAACCCAGTTGGTATACCCTTCCGGATCTGTAGAATTTTTATGTTTTTGATTAATTTTATAAAGATATTTGTTATCTGGTGCCTTTAACATAAGTTCTTATGGCAGCAACTAATATTATTATTATATTCTCACTCCTACGCATAGCAACCATAAGCAACCTACAAAAAAGTTCTTAAATAATACCACAAGATACACCCCATGTATGTTTATACAGAAGCGGACGCTTGCAACTTCGTTGACGTGAATCCCTTTTTTACCACAGTTGGTTAAAAACTAAAAGAATATTTCAAATTGAACCAGTAATTCCACAGATTATAGCGTTCAAACAAACTCTTCAGTTTCATATTATTAATATAGATATGTAGGTGTGAATTCTGTATAATATGTTGTCCATTCCTCTTTAAACTGTCAGTACTAATGATAAAGAATTTCTTTTAGAGTGAAAACACTATAACTGTCAACAAACTACACATAAAAGTTGGGATGGAAATGGAATTTTATTATTCCCATATTATGTGTAGTATAAGTTCTTTCTTATTGCCAAATTTCGCAATTTTAAGTCAACAGGAATTACACAGATTTTAGAAAAAGTGTGATTTCTTACATAATTTGTGTACCTCCATTTAGGCTGTAACTTTTTATTGCGTTAACTTAGAAGTATGACTTTTGCATGGCATCAAGAAGTAACAGACCCTCAGTATTTGACTTAAATTGCAATGTTTCCGAGTAAAAGGTCTTCACAGGTGGACAACTTTGTTTTCTGGCAGCTTTCTGTCTCTGTTTATATCTATGGAGTTGAATAGTAGATTTTACCCATTTTTACATCTGGCACTGATATCATAAAATAAGTTTTTATATAATAAAATCATCACCAAGACTACCGACGCCCATAGACATTCGCATAGAGGTTATACAGATGCTTTGCCCCCCTTCCTACTCCTCCCTCCATGGGCCACCGGGTACTAACACAGCAAGAATCGCGTCAGCGCAGCTGTCACATTACGCCGGTTTCGTGTAAGCCAGAGGTACCTCCCCGGTCGTGCCGGCCCTATTCGGCTACATGCATGCATGTAATGGGGCACTAGGTCTTACTAAAATATAGTGGTGATAGTTATTATCTATTTGATAGGAATAACAAACCAAAATCCTACTAATATGCTAAAGTTTGTGTGTATGTTTGTTTGTTTGTTACTCCTACACGCAAAAACTGCTGAACCGATATCATGAAATTTGGCACACACATAGAGGGTAACTTGGATTAACACTTAGATTAGCTTTTATCCCGATAAAATGTTACTATGGGATCCCATGGGATGATTTTCTATTTTCCACGGGATCGAAATTTACGCGGGTGAAACCGCGGGGCGCAGCTAGTATGTTAATATGAATATATTTTTTGTTTGCAGAGAGAGAATATGGCGATAAATGACAATGTGCTGTTTGCTAGTCACAAATATAATGTACAGAAGGTTGTGTCGTGTCTATCCACCTGTATATTCCCCGACAAGACCACATATCCAATAGATGAAACAATGGTATGTACTTATATATGCTACCTATGTATTGATAAGTTTCTAAGGTATGTATCACGACATAGTATAAAAGAAAGTCGCTTTCCGCTGTCTGTGTGTTAGTATGCTTATATCTTTAAAATTACGCATCCGGTTTTGATGCGGTTTTTTTTAACAGATAGAGTGATTCAAGAGGAAGGTTTACATGTGTAATAACTCAATTTTTGAAGTCTGAAATCCATGCGGGTGAAGCTGCAGATGGAAGCTAGTCCTTATTATAAACCTGGACATCCTAAAGAGCATAGAGCCTCCCCCATAGAGCACCAAAAGTCACGGTCACGCGCCACTTGCATGCATATGCTTATAGTAGAAACAAAATTAAACTAGCAAAAATTTAGCATACAAGGCTTTTGATATTTTTGAGAAAATTTTATCTTGACAATTATAGTCGAGGTCGGTGCATAATTTCCTTCTATCATCAGATACCTCATGTGGGCGTGTATGGGTAATCGAGCAGAATAACGACGAATACACTTTAAGCACTTTTTATTTCTTGTCACACAATCCTTTGTGGGCCTCAACGGTAATCTTCAACACTAATGTCCAACGTAGGAAGGCAAGTACTCGTAGCACTAGGAACGCGTGATGGTTTTGGTGTAGTCCGCACCGGCCGACCGCCAATAGTAAAGTGAGTTGAGGATCGCGCGCTGCTCGCGCGCCCCACCTATCGGTTACGTCACATCGGTCCGGTGCATTCCAACACTAACTCCATCGAGCGCCGCTAGATGGCACAGGCTTTCCGAAACCGCCACGGTACCGCCATTTCCGACACGGCCATCCTGCTTACACACGTCCTCGTGTGTCGATTCTACAATCATAAAAAAACATAGAACAGTACAATCATAAAAAACATAGAACCGTTCGGTCACTCCTGATCATTGAGCTTTGGCTTTACAATTCTTTTTCTATTACAACTTTTCAACTTTAAAACTTAACTTTTCGGTTTTATTACTAGTTGTTCTAAACTTCTATACTTCGTGAACTCTACATTAATCTGAATCATAATGGTCATTTATCAAAATTAACAACAAATCACTACACACAAATACCAGAGCCGCCATGTACCATCGTATTCTACTCTACAACACTTTAAAACCAAGTTTACACAAATCATCGAGTAATGACCTCTAACGCCACGGCTCTCCAGCCGAACGCATATCCATCGCGTGGATAGCCCGTGAACACCACCTCTGTGGCGACACGTACGGTCTATGGATACCACGACCACCGCCAGAGTTCCACTGGTACGGTCGAACACATTACGGTCTCTATAGACCACGACCTCCGCCAGAGTCCTTCTGGTACGGTCGAACACATTACGGTCTCCATAGACCACGACATCCGTCAGAATCCATCTGGTACGGTCGAACACATTACGGTCGCCATAGACCACGACCTCCGCCAGAATCCTTCTGGTACGGTCGAACACATTACGGTCACCATAGACCACGACCTCCGCCAGAATCCTTCTGGTACGGTCGAACACATTACGGTCTCCACAGACCACGACCTCCGCCAGAATCCTTCTGGTACGGTCGAACACATTACGACCGATAGAGTCATTCACTCAAGTCTCTCAATTCACATAGCTATGAAACTTATCATTACGTTACATCAATTTCGACTGGTACATGACTTCCTGGCATTTTCTTTAACCTATCGTGAGCAAATGTGTAAGTATGTTTACAATTCAAATCCTTTACTGTATAACGGTCACCCTCCAAAACCTCAATAAACTTAAATGGCCCTTTTTGTCCGATTTTTCTCTTTCTAAAGATCAACAATTTTCAACAATACTTTCATAACTAGTCGTCAATATTTTCGAACTAAATAAAATGAACAAATTTACAGTACCACAGGAATACCATCCATCTTCCGACAGAATTCAGTCTCGAGCACCCTTTCTTTTTGCTCAAAAATTGGAAGGTCAAAGTCTGTTACAGTCCAACTATATTATGTCACCAACTGAACGAGATGCTCAGCATGTGCCAGATGCTCAGCACATACCAGATGCTTTCCGACATATTTTAACGTAGTTTGAAAATATTGTCCGTTCGTGTTGTGTAATATAATAATATACAGATGCGTTCCCTTTATTCCTCCTCCCCCTCAATGAGCCACCGGATACTTACCGTACGAAACGCGACAACACAGCTGTATTCGCATGGCCGAGCCGGCCTAATTCGGAGTCCACGAAAGAAATAGAACTCTAGTGCAGTGGTTCTCAACCTTTTTTTGTTGCGGCACATATTTAACGATTTCAAAATTTGGCGGCACACAAAGAAAAAGATAAAAATTATTTACTTACTACAACACACTGCATAAATAGTTTAGGATAAAAAATTTAAATATACGAAATACTACAATAATAACTTTTTAAATATTTTTCTTTTTAAATGATATATTTAATAATATTAACATTAATTTAGGTATATTTGCAAAATTTGGCGGCACACTTTTGAAATTTGGCGGCACACAAAAGTGCCGCGGCACAGTGGTTGAGAATCACTGCTCTAGTGACTAGGCGAAGTAACGCACACGGAGGACTTTAGTCCGCGTTGCGCTCTCGAGAGTGAGGCACGTTCCGGGCAACAAATGTCCACACAACGTGTGCGTTGAGTACGCAGTAAATCCGCGGGGGACTTTTTATTCGCGGAGCGTACTTTTTTCTCCACCGCGGACAAAAAATCCCTCGTCTGCGCAGGTCATAAGGCTTCGTAAGACTATTGGACGGCAGAAACGCACGGCAACACATCCGCGTAAAAATCATGCGGACGTCGAGAGCCATCAAAGGGGGCCCTTTGATGGCTCTCGACGTTCTGCTGCTGCTCTGCTCGTTTGCCCCCTTACATTATAAAAAAAATCCTATTAGGTTCTGGTTGTACGGATGTTCGTGAGCATCGTAATTTTTTTTTTACCGCGTAAGAAAATAAAAAAAGTATATTTGTAATATTGTCATGTAATTTCAGGTGCACGACGGTCCGCCCCACACGTCTAACTACGGATACAGCTACGCAAAGAGGATGATAGATGTTCTGAACAGGTACCCATCACATATCCTTTTTGAGGTCTCGGGAATATTTTTACGCGATACCATCGCTCCTGGGTGAAATAGGGTTGCGTGGGAATTGCGCCTGAACCATATAACTTTAAGAACCCACAAGTGCAACTGGCTGCTTCATGGCCCGGACAATTCGGATACTTATTGGATACAGATGTGCAAGTATTGAATGCTATCTATCTCTGTTACTCGCTATGAATATTTCTCTGCGCATGTATGATTAGACTAAGATAAGTATGTGTCTCAGCTTCCCTCTTTTAATACAGAGCTGTGAGTGCGCGTGTCTATTAAAATGTGCACTGTCCACAACTTTTTTTATATAGAATGTCATATGAGCATTCGGAGACTACCAACTATGAACTAGGTAGGTACTGCACATAAATATCCGTATAGTCGACGCACCGGCTAGGCAAACCAAAAGCGCACACGCCTGGTTGGCCCGTCGCAAGCGCGTTGATAGCGGTTCGGGAGCCTCTTTCGAGGCGAGGCGATTAGGTTACGTTTTCCATTAGTGCGCGTTGCAGTATGGAGTTTCACGGAGAGCTCGAAGTGATATGTTTACGTTCCCTTTCCTAATTGATGTGTGCGGTGACCTTAATTAGGTACAAATTATTTAGCCTGCCTTCTCTCTCTGTCTCTGTCTGTCTATACCTGTGTTTTGCATGCACAGAGGCTACCGCGAGCAGCACGGGCGCACGTACACGTCTGTTGTGCCGTGCAACGTGTTCGGGCCGCACGACAACTTCTCCTTCCACACCAGCCACGTGCTGCCGGCGCTGATACGCCGCATGGACGACGCGGTTGCTGACGGTACGTCACTTTTAAATTATTTTTTGAAGGAAGGAAGGATTATGTACGCGCACTTGACTTGGGGAGTAAGCTGATGATCGCGTGACGAGAGCGTTACGAAAAGTGTGATCGGGCGAGACCAACGGAAGTTGAGAGGGAGATATACGTTAGTGAAGACAAAAAGAGACAGAGTTACATTTCTTATATCGTTGTAGAAGCAAGAAAGAGCACATTTTCGTTCTCTTTCCCTCTCGTATCCAGTTATGTTTCGTATATGATGTTTTACTTTTGTCGTGTGGTCTAAAGCACACAATTTTTTATTAAGCCGTATGATAGGGATGTGCGTTTATCGATTTTTTAAATTAGACTAATAAGTTTAAAATTGCGTAAAAATAACATTTCAATAGGGTCTAAAAAGTAGAACTATTTTTTTATTTATATTTTTTCGTAAACATTGTAAGATAGTTAACGCAGCAGATTGCCTTATAAAGGTATTCGCACATTACACCAACTCGACGCCGACTCTACTGCAACTCAACTCGACATAGAGTCAACTCGCGCGTGAAACGCTTAATCTGAACACGCTCTAACCTAATCGTACTACAATCGTGTACTTGTGGTCAGGCGACGGCGCGTTCGTGGTGTGGGGCACAGGCGCGCCGCGGCGGCAGTTCATCTACTCGCGCGACCTGGCGCGCCTGTTCGTGTGGACGCTGCGACACTACACCGGCGTCGAGCCGCTCATACTCTCCGGTAAGTGTACGAGCACACGCACAAAGCAGCGTAAGGCTCAATTCACACCAAAAGCGCGGCGAAGCTCAGCGAAACAGAGCGCACTTTCAGTGTCATATAAATTTAAACTTTATTTTCGTTACTGTAGTACTTATTAATCGAATTCTCGCGACTTCCGCGCGGATTCCAGCGAATTTCGCGGGAATCCGCGCGACTCGTTCCAGTTTCTCATACGATAATAAGTATTATAGTAATTATTATAAAGTTGAAATTCATATGACACATAAACTGCGCTTCGCTTCGCTGCGCTTCGCCGCGCTTTTGGTGTGAATTGACCCTAAGATTTCGCCGTATAGGAGGGCACTCGAGCGATGCAGCGGCGCCGCCCGCTCTTCGGCAAATCAGCGTAGGTTAAGTTAGTGAGCGTAAGCCTTTCCTTGACGCATAAACAAGTGAGTGCGACACCGCTCCGACGTCGCAACTTATGATCATCGCACACTTATCAACTCGGCAAAGGAACGTAAACGTATCGCCTTCGCTTTTCTAGGCGACGTTTTCCATTAGTGGGCGTTGTAGCATGGAGTTTCATACAAAGAATACTGAACGGCTTGAGGCGTTTACGTTCCTTTCCCAGTTCCAGTGTGCGGTTACCATTATTCACCCTCCTATCTTCGTCACGGCGGTTGCCCGGTGCGGCGCTGCAGCGCATCTTGTGACATGCCTCAAATATTTGTGTGTAAGAGAACGCAGTGACATCGCTCCGACGTCGCGGCGCCGCCGCAACGCATCGTTTGCCCTAGCTCTAACGTGCTCATACCATATACTAGTAAAAAGACTAAACATACCGCGATCAGATGGATCGAGTTGGTACTGTCATGTAGTTTTAAGTCTTCAACCGCCATGTTTGTTTATTAGAGTAAAGCTCTTAAAATTAAAGTAATTTTTTTAATTTGGAGGGAGCATAACAAATGTGTAATGATCGTGATATGTGGATTTGCTGTTTTAGTAAGAGGTAGTCCAGTCCTGCGTGCGTCCAGCCGAGCCGGCACGTCCGGAGGTACCTCTCGCTTATATAAAACAGGCGTAACGTGACAGTTGTGCTGTCGCGTTTCGTGCGGTGTTGTAAGTAGCCGATGGCCAATGGGGGTGGAAGAGGAGGGAGGGCAACGCATCTATATAACCTCTATGCGGATGTCTATGAGCGTGTCTTATACTATAAAAAAGTAGTAACAGCGTTTATCGGTGCATTCTTATCGCGAACCGAGTGTTCTGTCTCCGCAGTGGACGAGTCCGACGAGGTGTCCATCAGCGAGGCGGCAGAGACGATCAAGCGCGCCTTCGGCTTCACCGGCAACATTATATACGACACCACTAAGGCGGATGGCCAGTATAAGAAGACCGCCTCCAACGCGAAACTCCGCTCTCTGTACAGCGAGTTTCAGTTCACGCCCTTCGAGACGGCGGTCAAAGAGACGGTAGAGTGGTTCAGGCAGAACAGGAAGGACGCTAGGATGTAGGCCGGTGGGTAAGGACTAAAGGGTCGTTCAAGTACGCTAGCACTAAAGCACACCAGTATCATGTACACTTACAAAGTCCTTTCCTACTCCAATTTTATTCTGATTAAATTCGTTGCCGAGGAAAAAAATTAAAATTGTCTAGGGACCCCCTAGACAATTTTAATTTTTTTCCTCGGGCTCCTTGTGATATAGGTCGCTGTTGATGCCGCTGTTGGTCCTGGTGACACAGGAATAGCACCGGTGGGAATCAGTGGTGGGCCAAGCCCGACTTAAAAAAAATACACTTACAAATAATCTGTTTACGTAATACTTGTACTTTCGAGTAGGGAGCGTCGGGTCTACCGCATCCAACGCCAGTTGTTGATCACAAATGGTGTATTTGTTGTAACATATCTGCCGAATTCGTTATTTTTGTTGGCAAGAAATCTCTATGAAATACTTGTGGCTATGTGACTAAGGGCGACAGCACACGAGATTTAGACGCGGCGACCGGCGTCTTAGACGCTTAGATACTCCGAATGCAACGACTAGACGCGAGGGGCGCACACTTCAAGACGCCAGACGCGGAGACTTAGGCGTATCACACACGGCACGCGGTTGGCGGTGAGGCGGATCTTAAGTTACATTGGGCTCTATGAAATCCGTTGATACCTAAAATTTTTTAAAATTGAAATTCTTGATCCGCGCGCTTACGCGGTTGCCTGTGTGTGGGACACCACCTCGGCCGCGACGAGAGCGCCGCTCGACCGCGCGCTCTGGCGGTGTACGTGTGTTAGGTATCAACGGATTTCATAGAGCCCAATGTAACTTGAGATCCGTCTCACCGCCAACCGCGTGCCGTGTGTGATCCGCCTTAGACGCTAAGGTATGTCAATTAATGTCAAATAACGTCTAAACGCAGTCGCGACTGTCGCAAGACTCTCTGCGACCGGTAGCAATGAGTCGCAAAGTCGCCGCTCGCCGCGCCTAAAAGTCGCGTGTGTGCTGCGAATCTGAAAAAGTCCGATTTCTTGTCAAATATATTTACTTTACAATAAAACAATTTTAACGGATTTTATCGCGGTTAATTAAGGTGCTGAATGCTAATGAGCATTCATGCGAATGTAACATACAGAAAAATAAACGAGAGCATTCTAGCGAGCATTGCTTCGAGTTTTTTGCCGAGCCAAGCTTCGGTCATAATTACGCGTCCCCCGTCACTAGAATGCTCGTGAAAATGTTCATACCTATGTTTGGCTCTATGCTTGGCTCGGCTCGTTGTTCAGTTCGACAAATATAAAAACGGCGAATGCTCGATGCTCAAGTCTATCAGCACCTTTATATTTTGCAAAACCGATGCTTCAGAAGCTTTACAGTAACCATGGTAACGGGTGCATTAGATTATGACAGATGTCCTATTGTTAATTAAATAATCGCGATAAAATCTCTTCAAGTTGTCTTATTGTAATGAGTATTCACGTGAACTTAAGACATCATTAAATATATTTTCATTTAGTATTTTATATTTCAATCTTTAGTATGGAAGCCTTGGCGACATAGGCCCCTAAAATAACTAAGGAGCGGAAAGGTCCTCTAAACGCTACGATGGTACTGCATGTGTGGAGAACATGAAACCTTGGGTCCAAGTGGCAGATTAAATCCGGATGTTGTCCTACATACAAGTAGGTAAAAGAGATAATTCCTTTTACCTACTTGTATGTAGGACAACATCCTAAAGCCCTATGTGCAATGTGCTTGCATGAGACGGTTCTCCTTTTAGCTAAATATAATTTGTTGTTTAATTTATTGTGCATACATTAAATCAATATACCTAGTCTAGCCATAAATTCTGTTGCAAAGAAAAAAAAGAATGGAATCTTGATACACTTGTGCCGATGTTCTTTTTTTTCACAAAAATATGGCTCAGTCACTCCTTCACGGCTATCACCCCAACTAACCATCACTGAAGTCGGATAACGCCCACGTTGCACTCTTTCGACTAATTGGGAAGCTTCCTTAGAGCTTTGAGCATAAATACGGACATTTTGTTTATTAAAATTTTGTTCAATTGTAAAATATTTCTCATCCGTAAACAAAATTTTTCTGTGACCTCCCTTTGCGTACCGCTTCAGTAGTTGTTTCGATTTTACCATCCTATTTACCTTTAATTTATCAGTTAAGAAATGACCAATGTGTCTCTTATAGGCTGCAGGTTCTAAGTCATCTCTTAAAATACGCGACATGGTTCTAGCAATCCTTATTTCCCGAGATAAAATCTTTTGCTTTCGGACAAGATTTATTTGAATTCTTTCCCTTACTGATTTGACCACCGAACGAACTGTACGAACACTACGTGGACGGCCAGATCTTTATCTGTCACAAACCGAGGAATTCTCATTGTACCTATTGATAGCCCGGTACACAAACATTTGACTAATACCAAGTGTATGGAGAGTTTTAAAAATTGCATATAGCTCCATACCTACTTTATATAATGCAATTCTGTTCTCTTTATCACCCCACTCCATTTTAATATCGCAATGTACATAATATTGTACAATGTATTGGCGCCAAAATGAGAAAACAATGAACAATCCTATAAAAATGACAAATTCCAAATTCAAATGTAATATTTTTTAATTTCATTATAACAGTATTTATGGCCAGACTAAGTACTATTAATTTATGATACGATATTTTCTGAATTGATTGCATTTAACATTAAGACTATTATCATCATTCAATATCACGATATTTTATGAATAGGTTATCATTAATATTTTATTATTATGGATTTAAATATCAGAGACCAAAGTGAATGTGTCTAAATATGTACATAGTCTTACATTTATTTATTTAAAATAAGTTAAAAGATTCTGGGTAAGATTTTTGATGTGTACATAGTTTTACCAGCAAAATATATATGGTTGTATATCAACGCGCATATGAACCTACTGTACCTAGAAACTTGAAATTTGATACAGGGGTTCCGTTTATGATGTAAGTCCATGCAATGGGGGCTACCGTGTTTTTGCTCACCAGTTGGCGCCACAGTCGCGTGTCCGCGGTCCTGCCAAAACGCAAGGATAACTATAACCTTTCAATAAATTTGCGTTTCGGAAAGACACAAATACTGAAAATCGTGTGTCTTCATTATTCCCAGATTATATTATTATCCATAAATAGGTCAGGTCAAGACTAAGTTTTACATACTTTTATCTCTTGTCATTTTTTGTTGATTTTCAGTTACACCTAAACTAAAACCTAAATTTTATTATTAAGAAGTAAGATGTAATTTTAACTACATCCAAATCAGGTGACATACGTTTCCAAATTCCACGTCACACCACGTAAAAATTGTCTGAAGACCACTGAACAGTACACACTACACACACACACACACAGTAATATATCAACTGTGTTTCCAACAAAATTATTGTTCCTATCTTCTGTCTTCTAATCTGTAAAAAAATACATAGCTGTAATCTCTGGATAATTAAATATACCTATTTTTGATAGAAAATGTGTTTGTAAACAGTAAATACTAACCTCTGACTTAAAGCTTTTTGTACACGATCATTTTTACAACTCTTTCCCTTAGCTCCGCTTTAATAACACTAATATTCATTGTCTCCTCATCCACAATTGCCTTAATGAATGTCAGATTTTACAAAACAATCACAATATTTGAATTATTTAAACAACATTAAATAACATTTGACATTTCAAAGTCGTCCCGCTACACCAGCGCCCCTAGCGGCGAATTCATACGCGGTAACCCCCATTAGAAAGAAAGTTTATATGGAATTTTCTCATTTCCTGTTATGGTTAGTTTACAATTTATGTTCTATTCTGGGACTCGGCAGATATTGTGTGAGGCGTGCGTGCTAGAATTAATTACAAGTTTCTATTAGGATTCTTTAGGCCCCCACATTCCACAGACTAATCACAGAAAATTAATCCTACTTGTATTGTGTTGTTTCGCATTTGTTCATAGTATTATTTGTCAATATTGTTATATAAATAATAAATTATATATTTTAATATTTTTTTTGCTTTTTTACTTCTGCCCCGGGCCTTAAGGTTTAATGGATTTTTTTTATTTTCGGAATAAAATTACGAATGTAAGCAGTTGACATCTAAAAAAACATAATATACTAGCTTCCGCCCGCGGCTTCGCCCGCGTGGATTTCGGACTTCAAAAATGGTGTTGTTATTATTAATAATCTATTATACATAATCTAATATTATGCTGAAATATATATTATATGAAATATATACGTATTGTATGAAACAATAAATCTCTTTGAGAATCGAATTTGTCGCCGCGCATTTTAGGCGCTTTAGATATTCCGTTAAGTCAATCTTATAATAATAATAATAATGATAATAACTTTTAATCTATTCGTCCAAATTACTTAGTGTAAAAGACAAAGTTTATCTACATTCAATACGTAAAGTGACAGATGTATCAATTTTCATAGGAGTTCGATAAATATTCTAAAATGTGCATCGTTAAAAAATATCCAATTTAATTGAATGTTTGGTTCACTGTTTTGGTCATAGTGACTTACACACAAAAGATAGATATATGCTGTCGCGGACTTTTATTTAGAACTATTTAAGATTAATAATCCTACAGTAATTATCTTTGTGTAACTCCAACGATTAGGGCAGCGCACGCCGATATTCAATTCCAATCGCCGAATTCTCTCAAAGGGCTGATTTTTGTCCGACTTACTTGACAGTTATCGTTATATTATAACCAAATTATAAAAAATCCCTATAAATTTTAACTTATTATGTTATTCTGACATGAAAGCTATATTACTGTAAAGTTTCATGAAAATCCGTTCAGTAGTTTTTGTGTGAAAGAGTAACAAACACACTCACAAACTTTCGCCTTTATAATATTAGTAGGGGATATACTACAATTGTTATTGTATAAAATAGAAAAGTTAATTGAATTCATTAAACGAGGCAAAAAAAATATTTTTGTAACTTAAATTTGGCAAAATAAAATATAATTTTTCTCATGATACTAAATGTGGAGCAACTTCAGAAATTCGTTCATTTGGTAACACGATATTCGATACATAAAATCGCCAAAAAAAATATAACATTATTATGTTATTTTTATTGAATTACGACAAGTGCGTCGTCAGTCAGACTCTCGGAGGCCGGGCCTGTGTCGCTCGCGCTTTTACCAATTGACTACGTAACTAGTACGCATATACCTATATATAAAATTGTCTTGTATAAATATAATTTATAACCCATGAAATCGCCGTTCAGCCGTACTGGTACTTACTACTGGCCGAATTCGGATTTCCAATTTTTTATTTAAAAGATATGAAATTATTTTTTGTTAATTAGTAATTTGTTTCATGGTTACTGTTTTCTATACATAGCATTTGTTCGTTTTCGTCATCGTGGATGCGTTAAAAATTCGAGTAATAATAGATTGTGTGTATCGTCGTGGCAGCAAAGCGGCAGAAGCGACACGGGACCTCTACGATCGCACCACCCATTATTGGTTTGCCTGCTTTTGTTCTGGAAATTTCGATGCAAGAAATGAACCCTCTCTTGTAAGAGGCACGGTGACGGCACGACCGGGCAGGTAACCTCTCGCTTACATGAGACCGGCGTAGTGACAGCTGTGCTATTGCGTTTCGTGCGGTATGTAAGTAGCCGGTGGCCCATGGATCTGGGAGGAGAAAGAAGGGCAGCGCATCTACGTAGGTTCTAGGCAGATGTCTATGGGCGTCCGTAATCATTAAAATGTCTCGACTGCTCGTTTGCCCCCCTATACCATAAGAAAAAACCTCGAGGCCGGCCGAAATCTTTGGACGATAACGACGAATTGAAGATGATTGTTGAAGCAGACGATTCTCAATCTAGCGCTGAGTTAGGGTCAATTCACACCAAAAGCGCGGCGAAGCGCAGCGAAACGGAGCGCAGTTTATGTGTCTTATGAATTTTAACTTTATTTTCATTACTATAGTACTTATTATCGAATTCTCGCGACTTCTGGAGCATACCAGCGAATTCTCGCGCATTCCAGCGACTTTGCGGGAATCCGCGCGGCTCGTTCGTGTTTCTCATGCGATAATAAGTATTATAGTAATTATTATAAAGTTGAAATTCATATGACACATAAACTGCGCTCAGTTTTGCTGCGCTTCGCCGCGCTTTTGGTGTGAATTGACCCTTAGCAGCAGGTTTTGATGTTAGCATCAAAACAATATTGGTGTATTTACGTCAAATTGGAAAGGTAAAAAAGCACGACATATGGGTGCCCCACAAATTGAATTTTTATTTATAGTATAAGGGGGCAAACGAGCAATCGGAGCTATTTCATGACTATCGACATGGACATGTGCAATCCGCATAGAAGTTATAAAGATGAGTTGCCCTCCTTCCTCTTCCATCCCCTATGGGCCACCGCTACAAATGAATGGGCGCCAGATCGAAGTTCGCGTCCAGACGAACCTTGCACTGCTCAACAGGCACACAAACGAAAGCATAATGAATCGCATTGTGCATTGCTACAAAAAATGGATTCTTTTCGACAGCTGCAAGCGATCATGTAGTTGATTAGATCTGGTTTATTACCTAAACAATGCCCTAAACGAAAACTGACGCCTTTAAAATTTGGTTATCAAGGTTATCACTAAACGGGATAACTATTACAGTAAATGTATCTGTGAAGAACTGAACACAATGATAGAGAAGCTTGTTCGTCTCCAACCAGCGCTGGTCAATCGCTCGGCTCCGCCGTTCCTGCACGACAACGCGCGACCTCGTAATGCACAGCAGACGGTTGCCAAGTTACTTGTAACTGGGCTAGCTGGGGTTGGAAGTTCTTCAAGCTCCCCTGGACCCGGCGCTGTACGCGCCCGTCGATGTGTGTGCGCACTAAACGTTTTCAAAGTAGGCGTTTGACGAAATAAGTTTTGGTACCTGTGACTTAAATAAATGAAAAGCTTGAAATCATGATAATATATATATTTACCGTCATAATCATCAAAACAAGATAAATAATATCCTAAATATTTGATAACTGACGAACTACTTAAGCCTGTACTAAGCCCTATAAATAGTACCTACATAAAAATTGTTATTTATAAACGATACTTAAAAATTGAATTTACATTGAATTTGAAACAACATTAGTTACTAGCTTTTTAGTAACGTTTTAACTTGCAACTTTTTAGTAAATCTGACACTGTCAACTTGCATGTCAATGTTGACAGTAACTTCTAATTATGGAAGGTGGAGGTAAAGGAGAATCATCTGTGTAAATGAAGTACAATCTTACATACAGCTGGAGAGAAATGATTCTCCTTACATCTTTCCTCCATACTTCTAATATAGAGTAGACGTGCGCAATCTGTCGTCTATCTGTCACAAACTGTCAATATCAGCTGTTCATTGCCTCCGCCATTTTGTCACTTATGATTTTGAAAAATGGTGTGAGGCTGTTTAAATCTACAACTATTTAAGTAATGTATTTAACTATAAATAGTAATTATGAATAGTAATTTTCTTAAATAACCTACTTAAAAATTAAATATCGTTTATAAATAAGGGGGTTATTTCTAAATAATTAAAAATAATATTTATAACATAAATAATCACGTTGTCAGCCCGTGCTCGTCGTATGTGACGAATATCTTCTCTATAGAGGTGATGTAAGCGGCCGTGCGCAAGTCCAGTCCCAGGTTGTATGTGGTCGCTGCGGTCTTCACGTTCTACGCACACATCGGAAGCGTTTACAGTCAGGCACAGAGGTGATTAGTACGAAGTAAATTAAAGTATGCAACAGGCGAGTGAGGGGAAGAGCGGAAGCGCAGGACGGGGTCGGCGAGTGAGAGAAATGACGCACGGGGGCGAGTTTACTTGAAAAAAAAATAGATCACGCTCTAATTAGTCTACCAAACAGGTTATCACTTGCTGCTGTTGTCCTCACCCGTTTTCTACTAATCACTAAACACTTGTACTAAACACGTGCACTCGCACTAATCAAATTGTGAACTAAGAGATTAAAAAAAAATATGCATTACCTGACACGCCCTTAACATGGAGAACTCGAGGCCCGAGGTTACTATATGATGTTCGCTGCAATCGGCCAATATCTCCTTGAACCTCGGTGTCGGCTCGATCTTGGCCTTTACGTTAGCACCCTGTAGAGACTTCTGCACGGATTCTATTGAAAATCCAATGATAATACTTAGGTTATTTAGTAAAATGCAAAACTCAAATGTACTTGTGTGATTATTAGATTTTTTTTATTCATGGGCAAAGATTTTTACCATCGGAGGATGAGGTGGTAAAATCAGTCAGTTAATAAGTGCCGGATTTATCATTAGATCAAATGTATCTTTTACAAAATGGTTCCTTTCCGACTAACGCCTGCAGTATTAAAAAAAAATTTAGCAGGATTTGAGCAGTTGAACGACGATGGCGAAGCGGTTGGCGGCTATAAAATATAAGAAGCTACACAGGGAGTAATTATAATAATATAGTCACTATAATAATATCTCCGTAGTGTCCTAATTCCTTGGCTGTATAAGTCATGGGAATCTTGCACAGACTGTTAAGGTTGGGAAGTGGTTTGTGGTTTTATATTTTCTCTCGGAAGTGTTGCGATCATATCGAAGGGCCAGTAGTGACTGCTGTCGATTCTGGAGTCACAGTAGCAGCGGTGGGTAGGTGTGGTGGTCTAAGCTCAAAAAAAAAAATTACTGTCGACGTTTTAAGACCGTCGTACTCATAATCGACCGCCTCGTGGTCTAATGGTAAGCATGTTTAACCGCAGTCGTAACGTCCTGGGTTGGACCAAAATTGATTTCTCTTCGAATTGTCGCCCCACAGGAATAAGAGAATGAGGGAATAGAGTGGACTTGTGTCTACGCAGATGGCTCGTCCCTATAATGTACCGATGTAGCCAAAATTCGCCTACGACACTACATACCCAAAATCGAGTAGTTAGTGTCACGCCAAAACTTGATCTGCATTTTGCCGAAGCTGACGTGGTTGATATTCTTCAGAAACTCGAAGTAGGAGACGGTGACGCCGCCCGCGTTGGTGAGCAGGTCAGGCAACACCAGTATGCCGCGATCTTGAAGCACCTTGTCTGCTGCCGGGGTGGTCGGACCGTTTGCGCCCTCGGCTATTATCTGCTCACACAGGATATACTCATCATCATTAGCAGCCAGCATACTTCCACTGCTGGACATAGGCCTAAAGCTGCTTCCATACAGCGACCCCCCGCCACCTTGACCAGGTCATCGGTCCAACGGGTGGGAGGTAGCCATCCCAATACAGCGCTTTCCGGCGCGAGGCCGCCACTCGAGAACCTTTCTTCTCTTTATATTCCTATAGTTATCATAAGTGAGGATCGTGAAATTCTCTGGTTGGCATATGGATGTCTTCATGTCATTCTCAGTAGTAAGTATTTCAGTAGTAGGGAAAATATTTATTGCAAAATTTCAGACATGTATAATAAGCCAATATAAAAGCTTTTAAAATATTGGTAAGAGGTAGTGCCACACTGCATGCTTGCATGCAGTCAAATTGGGCCGGCACGACCGGGGGGGTTCCTCTCAGTTACACGAGACTGGCGTAAAGTGACAGCTGTGCTGTCGCGTTTCGTGCGGCGTGTAAGCAGCCGGTGGTCCATGGAGGTGGGAGGAGAAAGGAGGGCAGCGCATCTGTATAGCCTCTATGCGGATGTTTGTGGGCGTCGGTAGTCATGAAAATGGCTCCGGCTGCTCGTTTGCCCTCCTATATCATAAAAAAAATAATATGTATGCTGTATATAAAGTCAGCTGTAATTCGTACCTTACAGTTTAGTTTGCTTGCAACCTCGTTAGTTATAGTCTTCTCCAAAGCAGCCGCTACGAGAATGTCGGTTTTCTCGTAAATCACATCCTTGCCCGTCTCCTGCGCCCCGGTGAACCCTTTAGCACTGCGTCGGTTGTTGGACATGTATTTCGCTAGAGCCTGCAACAAGAAACTTGTGATGGAGCTATGTTTAGACTGTTGTGCATCTGCCTCTACACTATATTATGTGATAAAGAAGAAGAAATTGTGCAAATAAAAGAGTAAAGGAACTGGAAATAGAGTCATCAGATTTAATAAAAGACAATATTCAATTGTGTACAAAGTTCGAGTTTAGGTGACAATAGGTATTAGGTACCATGCATTGCATGAGTACCTAGCATGTGCAAAACCTTAACTATTTTGGCGCAGCCTAAAGCCGCACTATGCTTGTTTTATTATTCACTTTTATTGTTTAGTCTCCAAAATGTGTTTTTTGTGTTGTGTTCAAATAAATGTTTTCTTTCTTTCAATCGACTTTTGGCTTATTACCCACTACGTCAGAAGGAGCTTAATAATTTATATAATTTCCTTTATACCTCAAAACGCTTTCATTTTTAGTGATGGTCCCTTGATAGTGATTATCCTGGTTATCATCCTGATCCCTGGCCCCAATACTCTAAAGGAGCACGCCATAAATCGAAATATCCGCCAGTCGTCCTATTCCACGCTACAGTCTGCTCATTCAGAGGGACGGGTGGAGGACCTGCCAGCTGAGCTGCTCTTTGTCAGGCCTCTGCACCCAAAGCCTGTCTGGTATAGGTAGCCCTGTACGGCACAGCTTTGAGGATCTCAGAGACACGCAAGCCGCCCCACCACAGCAATGTGGCAGGATCATTGGTGGGGATCCCAAGGTACCTGACTGAGTCACTTTACGGAAGACTGTTGTTTCCCAACTGAATGGATGAACAGTTTCCTTTCCTAAGTATCAAAGTTATGCTTGCTTTATTAGTGGGTCAAGAAGGGACCGTACATGGACCGGAGGTTTTCCTGGCATCCTGGTATCCTTATGATGACATACTTTTCATATACTTGGAAAACGTTGAACCCTAAGGATGCCATTAAAGATTATATTCATGAATAATAAGGTCAAAGCCAGGGAGGGCCTTATGCTATTATTCGTACTTGATAGAGACCATGCAAGTTCGCGCAGTGTTACGGTCTAGGGGAAGGTATATAATATTGGAGAGCCTGCGAAGATGTTCATATACTTCTCTCTCGAATTTCTCGCATTCACTGTTGAGGTTTGAAGACATTAGCTAAATGTGTTGCGTATGGTTCTCGATTGTCGGCTCCGAATTCGAACTCCGTGTTGGCTCCTATCCAGTGGAATAGCGATTTGGTTATGGTGGCGAGGAGCCAAGGGATACAAGTCGCTCGTGATTGTGACTCTAACTTTACGGTGAAGGCCTATGTCGAGCAGTGAGTCCTCCGACAAATAACTATACGAGGGTGAATCAAAAAGTACTTAGAATGAATACAAAAAAAAATAAAATTTTTAAGCAAAAATTTTTTTATCAGAACTCTCAACAATAAAATTAATATTTTGCGAACGATCTGTTGAAAACAATTGAAAGTCTGGATAAATAATATGTAATTGTCAATTTAAAAAAAATATATCGAACTGCCTCCAAAAAGATTAAATACATATAAGTTTCTAAGAACTTTTTGATTCACCCTGGTAGACGAATTAATTTTTTTGCTACTGATTTTGTTACATGGGGGCCCCTTTGACACACGGTTCCCGGGCCTGTAGCCCCTTCAAGCCACCACGGATCCGGCGCTGGTGATACCTACCTAAATTATTTCTTTTTAAATAATATTTGTGGAATTAATGGTAAGCAAATTACCTGAGCATCAATTCCATCTGGGTTTTTAAGGCAGCAGTCGCCCTCCAACACTCCTATGATCTTCACACCATGCTGTTGCAAGAATATCGCAGTCCAGCTGCCTACATTCCCGAAACCTTCGATTATGGCAGTTTTGTTCTGAAAAAAATTAAATTTACACGTTTTCCCATGGGAATGAAGCATCTTCCCGTGGTAAAAATAGCCTATGCTAATCTGTGATAATGTAGCATTCAAATGGTAAAAAGTTTTTGAAATCGGTTCAGTACTTTCGGAGGATAATGTTGCTAGAAGTTGGATATTGAAACACCCCATTAATATTTTTATTGCACAAATCTTACAAACATCCATTAAAACTTATGTATTATTTGCATAAGTTCTCTGTGACAGTAGCATATGTATTCAATCCTTTACCATTTTAGAGTTAACATGTATCTGCAAAAAAAAACTAATTGAAACATGTCGACGTGACTGTTGTGCAGACATTTTGCAATCGTTGATAAAAGAAAATGTGATTATATTATGTTGTATAATAATCAATGTGAATGAGTAACTATTTTCCAATAAGAGCGAGTTTCTTTTCCTTTCATATTTTTGTATTTGGGCATATCGTTTCTACAAAAACACCAGAATACATAACAATATCTATGATTCTTTATACGCTTCTAAATATTTTATTCAAATAACATTACATATATCATCAACGTCCTAATCTGTAAATAATATTCATTAAATTTTGTATAATGACTCAATCACTTAAATGTAGAAACAGAAAATGTATAAAATACCTATTTATCAAGATTTGGCAATACGTCGTACTATATATTTTGCCAAATACAAAACGAAACCAATAAGAAAATTTTGCCCTTTAATTTAGCAAATATGAAAATAATATTTGTAACTCTAAAATTAGCCTGTCATGCGCATGACACGCATAATGAAATCACTGTTGACAACCAACAATTTAGCTTACCTATCAGATTTAGTTGACAA
>LUGF01033054.1:36497-49094 GCA_001625245.1 Calycopis cecrops | reverse complement strand
ACCGCTGTCACTATAGATTAATTTATATAGGTGGCTGCTACACACTAGTCCTTACGGTACTTAACGAAAAGGGACATTATGTCCGATTGGGATCGCGACATACATATCGACAATATAATTGAATCATAATTGATAATATCCGTCACAGACACAGATAATGAATGTAGTAGTAAAAATTCTAATGCCTCCGATATCATAGACGAATAAATGTTTTTTTTTGTTACCCGTTATTCTCGTGTTTTATTAATGTACCTTAGAATAGACTTTTCAATAAGAAAAATTTAACTAGGTACATTATGCGTTTTTTATTTAAAAAATCATCGACTATCCATAGTAGCAATTCATCCCATCACTATAGCGTTACATTATACGCATAAGAATTAGCATAATTTTTTTTCAATTAATTTTCATTTGAAGTCTCAACAAGTTTGGTTGGGTTTTATTTAATTAACTACAGATAAGAAGTGATGTAATGTTCACATTTGAAATAATAAGTTGTAACTTTTAAATTACGGCAATTTTAAAGTGTGAATCGAAACGTTCCTGAAACTGTCATCCGCACCATGCTACAGCGCACAAACTATAATTTAGCAAATATGATAATTAAATATAATAATATTTGTAACTCTAAAATTAGCCTATCATGCACATGACACGCATAATGAAATCACTGTTGAAAACCAACAATTTAGCTTACCTATCAGATTTAGTTGACAAAATTTAAATTTTGTCGCAAGACTTCAGTCGTGGCGCGGACCCTACAGTAGTAGTGTCCTGATGTCAGAAGTTATTAAAAGTACTAGTAAGTATTTTAATAACTTATGACATCAGGACATCTGTCACCTGTGTCCATTGTTGCTGTAAAGCCTCTGAAACGTGGGAATCACGCTGTATAGACCTTTTGAAAATCTGGATCACGCTGTATAGACCTTCTGAAAATCTAGATCACGCTGTATAGACCTTCTGAAAATCTGGATCACGCTGTATAGACCTTCTGAAAATCTGTCCAGTGGTTTTTTAACTATGAATGTACCTTGAATCCTGGCTCCAATTTGATGAAACCCATCCACTGTTGGTCATGTATGAAGGTTTGGATGGTTATGAAAGTGCCTCGCCCTGTGGCTTCCACGCGCCCGTGTATACCGCCTCCATTGATAGGCTTGCCAGTCACACAAGCCGCTGCGTTGAGATCTTTATAACCTGCAGAAACCTAGATCATAAATAGTCTAGCTGGTCCTTAATTTTCCGAAACAATCGTCTTCAAACTTTCGTCGTGTAGATGTAACTATGTTTCTCAATATGTAGCAGCGTATAATATATGTATGTATGTATGTATGTATGTATGTCTAAACTTGAATATGGTAACTAACACCATATCCCAAAAATAATTATTTTCGTAATATTAGACTTGGAATGCATTTTTAATCCAATGATTTTTTTCTATTGGTCTATGTTTAGGGTTTTATCAGCTGAATGAAATATGCTTACTTAGGTATTTATTATTTTTGTAAAGCAGACTTCTCAATATCTACCTATTATATACAAATATGTTCAAAAAATTACAGTTTTATGAATCCACTAGGTTTTGGCAAATGATTGATTAGTTTATCTCTCTGAAATATTGAAAAAAATCTATAAAGATAATCGACAGATGTGCTCAAAATATCTATTTTGAAAACAATTTTGGGATATGGTGTTTCATCTTGAATTTCGCACAAATTGAATAAAGTATACTCTCTTAAATGATGTAGACAGAAAGATCTCACCTAATGTTTTAATGTACGTATCGACGATCCAAGACATTTCTCTACCCGAAGTATTAACATCTGGCGCTGGCACATCAATTCCTGGTCCTGAAAATATAACGCTATTTTTATTTTTCCAGTTTTAGGATTCATCTAACGTTTCGATTGCCTTGCTTTTTGAACCAGCTGCAGCGTTGTGTGTATTCTCGAATTCTATTAAGCCAACTTTATCCAAACCATTGAGACTGCTTTGCCTTACTTGTGAAACTTGTTGGATGAGAGACTGTAATATCCGTCTAGGTTCCTATATAGAACTTACTGGTCTAAATATTTATTCTAAGTTTTTTCTGCCAAAAACATTATACAAATACGAATCTTTAGGCATATCAAACCAAAGTTTTCCAGCGTGAGTTTAAAAGGTACTTGAGTTCTTTTTGACAATAAGGCCATCGAGAAATCAATATTGTTAACCGGCACGAAGTAGGTTATAGAACTAAAGAAGCTCTAGTCGGATTCATTGCCAATCTTCACTCGTCCTCACATTGGGCCACAAAACTTCCAATAAACCACAACACGCCATAACGTAACGTAATGTATGTAGCGATTATTGCCAGCAATATACACACATCCCACATTGGGTTACGCTCTTAAGGCAACGTGTAGAGCGTTACTTGGAATTGTCTACGCAGTTGGCAAAAAACATTGGTCGTCACGTCTTAGGACCTAACACACCTAAATATAATAGTACCATATAAATAAGTTACACCGATGTATCTGCGCAGAAATCGTTTTTTGGAAAGACGCGAAATTATTTAAGCCAATCACCAGGCAATATTTTTGCACGGGAAATTCTTCATTCGCCATTGGTCAAACGAGAGTTGGCTGATTGGCATTCGTCAGTTGCTTAGCCGAATGTCAGCTCTCATAAGCTGCCATTCATTCACACGTCAAAAGTCGTGCAGCACAGATATCGTGAGCGAGATAGCATAAGCTTACGTCTTGTTACATTCTAAGCCTTATTAGTTGTAGAATAAGGTTTTTATTGAATTTTTTAGTGTTATAAATCGGATTAGATCGGCCTAAGTTGCGCTGTTCTGCGTCAACGACGAAAGCCGATGTAACTTATTAACGTGGTCGAATTATACCAAGTAAGTAATGCAGAATGATCAATACGCTCTTACGTAAACAGTGATTTATTTTTGCACAACATGTTGGCCCGAGGGCTTGGATGTACATCAGTACAAGCGACAAAAAAATGAAAAAGCTTTACCAATATAATTCTTTTTAGCCAACTCTAAGGTATATCGCCTGGTTATACGCTGCAATTCGGCGACCGTGTATTTCTTAGGGTCTATCGTCACCCCTGTGAAGAAAACATGGTATTTATAATAAAAAGTAAAGAACCTAATAGGAGTACATACTGATGGAACCAGGTTCTAAGAAGTTAATGGTACTGAGCTGTTAAGAATCTATTTGTATAGGATGAAACCTGATCACTAGCGTACTTAAATCACCAATGGTATTATCACAGAGGTTATATTATCTATTATTGCGGTAAACTAGTATTTCTCAGACCTAGTCCTATAGTCACCAGTCAAAAGGAACCTACCGATGACAGTTATCATCATTCTTATCATCTTACATAGGAAAATACAGATTCATGCCCTACTCCTCTGTTTGGCTTGTACATGAAAGATCGAAACGAAAAGTACCTAAATAAATAAATAATATCTGTGGACTTTACACACCACGTTAGCCTAGCCCCGTGCTAAGTACAGTAAGGGTCAATTCACACCAAAAGCACGGCGAAGGGCAGCGAAGCGGAGCGCACTTTCAGTGTCATATAATTTTAAAATTTATTTTCATTACCGTAGTACTTATTATCGAATTCTCGCTACTTCCGCGCGGATTCCAGCGACTGCACGAGCATTCGCGGGAATCCGCGCGTCTCGTTCGAGTTCCTCATGCGATAATAAGTATTATAGTCATTATAATAAAGTTGAAATTCATATGACACATAAACTGCGCTCCGCTTCGCTGCCCTTCGCTGCGCTTTTGGTGTGAATTGACCCTAAGGACTTGTGTTACGGGTACTAGACAACGGAAGATTTTTATTATAGAAATACATATTATAATACATACACAAACATCCATGACCAAGTCGGGATTCGAACCCGCGACCCTAAAAAAGCACACAGACACAAACATACCTCCTTTAGCACCACCGAAGGGTATATTGGAGCAGGCGCACTTGTACGTCATGAGAGCCGCTAAAGCCTTAACTTCTTGCAAGTCCACGCGATCGGAAAATCGAATACCTGGCGTTGAAAAATGGAGTTAGAGTTTGTTGTTTTTTCATAGTTCAAGGTGGCAAAGTGTGTGATAAATTTGATAACTATATACGCTTTTAAAATACGCATAACTATAAACGGTTGAGCGATATTCCCTAGCATAGCCTTGACGAGGGACCAGAAAACGCGAGTTCTTGAGGGAAGGCACACTAAATAATTTCTCCCCAATTTTGCCCATGTATTCCTGGTCATTATCTCTTTTTTAAACTTGTCATAAGAATAAAAAATAGCCTTAATAAACGCCAAAACAAATTCGTAAACAAATCTTCCCGCATATTCGATAAAGTGTGAGTTCAGCCATTCGGGGTGACGTTGAAGTAGCCAATCGTCACGATCTCTGCGGTTAGGTTATAAGGCTACAGATTCCCAGACAGATCACAAAACAGATCCCTGTTTCAGCAGGGAAAAAGAAAATCGGGGAAAAATCAGACTTTTCAATATGCTATACTTTAGAGGAGTCGGTCAGTATTACCAATGTGGGCCGAATGATCTTCAAGATTGCAGGACGTCGAAAGCAGATATCATCTCTGATAAGCCCACGCTCCAGCAAGGAGTGTATAAGCTCATACCTTGCATACGACACATACGATGTGTCCATCGGATTGATCTGGGAAGCATCTTTCATGGAGCGTTGAAACCTACCTCCCTTGCAGGGCAGGCGATGGACGCTGTGCTGACTACGGAATGCTTCTATTATCTCGTAGTCTCCGTTCTTGCGCTGCAGAGGAAACTCGAACTGAAGAGTACTGTTGCAGGAACCCATCACCTGTGGAAGAGGCATCATTATCCCTTATCCACTAATAGACTTTAAATAATCCAGCCACTCATTGTACTCCAGTAAGAAGTATCCGCATTCATGCATGTAGCCGGGGCTGTACGACCTATTAAATATTGCCTCGAGGATGTGACAAAAAGATTAACCTCGGCATAAGCCTGGGGATCGGAACCTGACCCTGTTGCACGGTTCCTTCGGAGTAGGGACTGTTCAGCCTGTCCCTGGAGGGATCATGTTTCTTATAGATCCTGCGCGCTCCGAATATAGCGTCTGAATGCACCCGTAGGGGTTAGTCGGTAGGTGCAATCCAATTGCCGTGCCCGACACTGAACACAGTTGAACCACCGGGGCTCCTGGGTAGCGTAAGTAAATGCAGGGGAGCTGCGTTACCAAAAAAAGGTCTCATAGTTAAAATGGAACCTGACACCGATTTTCAACCAAACCAGCATGAGGCGACGCCTCTGTAATCTCTATGCTGAAGTCTATGGTAGTTATAAATATGGCTCCGATTGCGTTTGCCCCATTATACTATAAAAAACTCTTTCTTTTTCTTTCTTCTTTCTTCTTCAACCTATAGCCACCCACTGCTGAGTGAAGGTCTCCTTCATTTCACGCCATTTTTGACGATCCCTTGCCTCAAAAATAAGTGAGTTTTAGTAGTAAATTATTGCCACCTTTAATATACCAGCAACTCTCTGCTTTCTCTTCTTGTCGGACAGATAGGTGTGCTTCTTCAGATAGTCCACTAGCGCCGGCTCGCAAACACTGACGGCGCGGTGATAGAAGTACTCCACCATTCGGAAGAAACTGGGGTCTTCCTGAGTCGCGACTTCTTTCAAGTAACACGGTATCTCGTACCATCGTACACTCACTTTGTACGATCCTATAGGATTTTGTTTTAATAGTTTCGCTACAGTTTTGCACCTATTCGGTATCATAGCTTCAAAACACAGAGCAAAGTAATATACTAGAAACTTTAAAATAATCCATTTGGCATCTTTAAAT
Organism: Calycopis cecrops; assembly: GCA_001625245.1. NCBI lineage: Eukaryota > Metazoa > Arthropoda > Insecta > Lepidoptera > Lycaenidae > Calycopis > Calycopis cecrops. The sequence goes on along the minus strand of LUGF01033054.1, from coordinate 43,218 downwards.
GTGACAATAATGACAATATATATTTTTAATTTAGGTGGCCATGTCATGACCAATTCATTAGGTCATATTTAACAATCTCATGTAAACTATGTTATTAGCTACAATAAAAGTTTTGATTTGAAATCTATAGGTACTAATATTAAAAAGAGGAACGATTTGTGTGTGTATGTAACGAATAGATTCCGAAACTACATGACCAATTTCAAAAACTCTTTCTCTTCTCACCATTTGAATACCTACTACATTATCACAGAATAAAATTGCCTATTTTTTACCGCGGGAAAATGCTTCATTCCCATGGGAATATGGGTAAACTGCTGAATAGATGAACCGATTGGATTGAAATTGTATACGGGTATTTCGATGATTTTCTGCATGCTTAAAAATACAATTGAATGCGGTAGGTGCTGCTGTCGGCATGTCAATTACTAAACGGCTTAAAAATGAATTTTTAATTGATTATGTGAAAATTTAGTAAGCAAAGGTTATTTATTGTCTGTAACTGTATGAATTTTTCAAAATAAAAACCTAGCCCCATCAAGTGAGACAACCAAAAAAATCAAAATTCATTTATTTCAACTTAAATGTATGTGTACAAATATGCTCTGGCTCTTGGACTAGGATTCAGCTATACCCAGGAAACAGTGCCTTCCCTGTGTTTAATTCTTAATTTTTAGTGTATAAAAAGTTTTTTTTTTTTTATAATGGATAGGCTTGCGATTGGCCAATGCCTCACCTGGTGGAAAGTGTAGACTTGGCCGACCATGGAACACGCTTGCCTAGAAGGTACCTATTCACCCTCGATTTGAAGATTGCCAAGTTGTAGGTATCAGGGAATACATACGCTGGTAGAGTATTCCACACTTTGGCTGTACGTATGACAAAAGTAGATGCAAACCTCTTTGTACGTATTGGTGGAATCTCAACCATGTAGCGTTGTCTGTGCTCAGAGCGTCTACTTGTCCTATTGTAGAAAGGTGTGGGTGGAATAAGTTCGTGAAGTTCGGAAGCACACTCTCCGAAATGTATCCTGTAAAAGACCGATAGGGTGGCCACTATTCTGCGATGCTCTAGGCTCTGGAACTTTGACGTCAGTTCTGTATCCTCAATCAGTCTTAGAGCACGTCTTTCAATTGAGTCCAGGGTTTCTAGCTGGTATTCTAGCATAAGTAACAATAAACATCAACTAAATTTATAAGTATTTTCTTTTCTCTTCTTTTTCTTTTATTTATAACATGTATTACAGTCAGTGAGTTGTTACTATACTATGTTTTTTTAACAAACGAGTACCAAGATTTGACGTGCGTTTCTATTGGTCTACGTAATCAACATAAAGTACGTTCCACACATACGCTGTTACGTATACATTCAGTTGAGTCATCGACTATAGTGCGTTTAGAGTTAGTTTACCTCTGACAGTTCTGTTTTTTTTTCTGCAATAGGGGGCAATCAAACAGTCGGAGCCATTTTCATGACCACCGACGTCCATAGAAATCCGCACAATTGCTGTACAGATGCGCTGACATTCACTTTCTCCTCCCACCTCCATGAGCCATCACGCCGCACGAAACGCGACAGCATAGCTGTCACTTTACGCCGGTCTCGGTGTAAGTAACTTCCCGGTCGTTTTCTGTAGTTTGGTAATAACTGTCATTTGCTGTCATCCCATACAAAATGCCGTAGACAGAGAATACAGTCAGACAATGACAAATATCATGAAACCTATATTCAAATTTTTCCCTAAAAAGATCGAATCTAAAATAATGGACCTCTTTTAAATTATCATTTCTAGGAGTTAATATATTTCAGAATGTTCAACAAACTTTTTTTAATAATAGTGATCCCTTGTTTTATTAGTTTTTTATGGTAAAAGATTTAATTTAATTTTTATTTAATTTATACTTATTTTAGTAATTACTCATATCTATTACGTGCTTGTTAGATAAAAGAAATAATCCAGGTCCATAAATAAGAAATTCTAATTTGTAAATGTAAATTGTAATTAATGTAAATCGTAAAATAATAATTAAATTTTCTCTACGGCAAATTTTAAAACTATTCAATATGAACGGGCCTTAACGACGGTCTAAACGAAAACAATCAAATTGGCTCCGCCCCGACAATGACCCATCTCACTCTGTCAATATCGGAAATGTGCGAAAGACATATCAGTACTCGTTTGTTAAAATAAACAGACTATACTACATAATTAATTCAATGATTATAGTACCTATATTTATTATTTATTAAAGATAAATTTTAGGTTTACAACAGCATACAAGTTCACTGTAAACAGTCCAAACGACACCTTCAGAGTATACTAATTCCAATGTAATGCGATTTGCCTAGCTGACAAAAACAATATCGTCACACCGGTTTGGTACACTGAAACTATAGCACCAGAGTTAAGGTCACCGCACACATATCAACTCGGAAGACGGAAAGGGATCGTAACAGTAACACCTCGAGCGAGAATACTGAATATTCTTTGTATGAAAGTTCATATTGCAACGCACACTCATGGGAAACGTAACGTAATCGCCTCGCCTCGGAACAGGCTTCCGATCCGCTATCAATGCGCTAACGGTGAGCCGTCAACCAGGCGTCCGCGCGCTTACGGCTTACGGGCTACGGCAAACTAGGCGTCCGTCCGTGCGATTACGGCTCGCCTAGGCGTAGCACTATGGAAAATGGTAGTACAACGACAGATCAAAAATGGTTTTTCTCAATGTCGCTATTGCCATATTTTTTTTCTTATTATTTATACTTTAAGGTTTAAACTAAACTATCGTGAATGAATTATATATATACTAGCTAAAATAAATTAATAGTCATGCGACAAACTTATTGTTCCTACAAATACCCATTTAATGCATGTTCACTTCATCACTTTCAAAGTGATTTCAATGTAAAATTTTATAGGAATAGATATAAAGTATTATATATTTCTGAAAAGCTTATCTTTTGTAGATTTTAATGCATTTTTAATATTTATAAGTTTTATTTAAAATTTACATGAAAAAAATATCTAAATGAAAGGCGGCCAAAAAAAGGTATTTTTCAAGTTCATCGAGACTTTTGACTGTTACCCACGTCTCCCCACGTCCTGTATTTGATAGTGATTTGTAGCATATTTATCCATAAAAGACATTTATAAAAATTAGCTGCTAGTTTTTGCTAATTTCGGACTTATGTGTAAAAGTGTGAGAAACGGAAAACCGCTATCTGTTGCGGTTTTATATATTTTAATACACATATCAATGTTTGCGGTGTGTTTTGTAATTTTTTATGAATAATATATTGATAATAAAGTATTTATCATTTTGCATTCCATTTTAATTATACGTGTGATTTTTTTTATCAATTAGATGGCACACCACTCTTAAATTTCAAATGAAGAGTACCTAGATGTATTTTCTTATTTAAAACGAATTTATAGTGATTATTAAACGGACGTTTAATTGCAACTAATATAATATACTTATTTTACAAATTGGGTGTTATATATAGATAGTTTTAATAACTCGTAAAGAAATAAAATTATTTTTATATCATTTTGTAAATTCACCTTGATTTTTAATACAGTATATTAAAATTAATTATATTAAAATACATCTCATTTGAAACCTTATATACTACTTTATATATGTGCAAAATTTCACAGCTTAATCGTAACAAATAAAAAAGTTATGGATTTTTGAGCCAAAACATGCCTTTATTTTCCACTGTGCGTAGCCGAGTTAACGTACAGCCGGTGCCGATACGGTTGCTTTACGTTCATACGTAAGGTAGAAGCCTGGTTTACGTCGAGGCAATAAGCGATACCGTTACCTACGTTCCCTTTTCGAGTTGATTCGGTGCGATGACCATTACAGGTCAAGGTAGACCTCGTCACGAGGAGAGGATAGCCTAGGCAATAATTTCTAATAAAATGAGCTATTTAAAATTTCCCATGTCGGGGTGGATGTTCCATCTACGGGAGAGCGAGGGGCCTGTCCTCTTTTAGGAACTGTTCTCGCCAAGTTCGAGACGAGTCGCGCTATCTCTTGTCACAATAACAAAACCGCGCGACTACTAGCGACAGTTTTGACGTACTGACGTCTCTTGAGGCTGCGGTCCGAATCATGCTAACAGCGCCATTAGCGCGATAATGACAGGTCCGTTTTGTGCTTACAATGCTCATGACAGCTCTCGTGACGTCATATATGACGTCATCTGTCGTGCTAACGGCGCTGACGATTCGCACGTAAGCATTGTGAGTGTAGCTGTCACAAAGATGTCATTGCTGTGAAAGCCGGGAACCATATTACCAATATAAATTATTTGTGATTAAAGATAGATCATAGTTGTGATAATGGCTGATTGTATAGACCTGCAAGTATTTTTGGAGTCTGAATATAAATTAATTACGTTATTATAGGTATATTGATTATGTTATGACATGCGTGCTGACACTGAGCGGTCCGAATCAAATAGTATCGTAAGCGCGCGTGAGCGTACTAACGATTCGGTCCGACATAATAAGACGTTTGCACTATGAGCACCGTTAGCGTGATTCGGAACACGGCCTCATCAGTCTGTCTCCTCTTGTCATCGAGTCTTCAAGCTGTCAGCACAGTTTTGCGCATACGCTTGCGATTTCAGTGATTTAAGTGTATCTCTTTAGTTCAGTTCAGTTCAGTTATTTATATTGTTTATCAGCTCAAAGCTGATAAACAATATAAATAACATTTTTTTTTTATGATAGGTATAGGAGGGCAAACGAGCAGCCGGAGTCATTTTCATGACTACCGACGCCCACAAACATCCGCATAGAGGCTATACAGATGCGCTGCCTTCCTTTCTCCTCCCACCTCCATGGGCCACCGGCTACTTACACACCGCACGAAACGCGACAGCACAGGTCACTTTACGCCAGTCTCGTGTAAGCGAGAGGTACCTCCCCGGTCGTGCAGTGTGGCACTACCTCTTACCAAAACTTACTGTAGTAATCTTACTGTTTACATCACAATATAAACAACATAAGTGCTTGTGCAAGTGTTTCGCTCGAGTTTTTCTGCTCACCGAGTTCGTGTCCCGCTATCACCATAGGACGCCAACAAACCAATCCAGGTTAGTCCCAGCCTTTCTATACCTTTCTCCCACTGTCTCCGCTCACGTCGGCCTCCCGCGTTCAGTAACCATACTTAGTCGCCCGACGAGTGCTCGTAGCAATGCGAACTGTATTGGGCTTCTCTTCGCTTGCACAGCATAAGTTAGGGTCAATTCACACCAAAAGCGCGGCGAAGTGCAGCGCACTTTCAGTGTCATATAAATTTAAACTTTATTTTCATTACTCTAGTACCTACTTATTATCGAATTCTCGCGACTTCCGCGCGGATTCCAGCGACTTCTCGCGCAGTCGCGGGAATCAGCGCGCCTCGTTCGAGTTTCTCATGCGATAATAAGTATTATAGTAATTTTCATAAAGTAGAAATTCATATGATACATAAACTGCGCTCCGCTTCGCTGCCCTTCGTCGCGCTTTTGGTGTGAATTGACCCTTAAGGTCCGAAAAAATCTTGCCAATGCTCGTTATAGCAGTTAATCAAATAAGTAGAAGTGTCAAAGCAATGCATCCATTCCTCGTCAACTGATAAGTAAATCTGCAATCGTAGATGTTTAAAGGTGTAGTGCGCATCGATAAACAGAGGAAGTAGCGTGACATATAAGCGCCGGTCGATGCAGACCTTTTAGCCCTCCTACCCTGACCCAAAAGTCTGACTCCCCACAATCGGCGACTTTTGGTACACTCACTTAAACGCGCGAGTGAAATCCCGCGTAAATCGCTTCATCTGAACAGGGTCTTAAGTTTGGTGTCTGTAAACCGCACCTAGATGTCATCGGCCAATGAGGTAGAGCAGCGGTTAGCAGTTCGCGGCTAGCACGCCGCATGCGGCCCGCCAACGTCTACACATTGCGGCACGTGAAATCTTATTAATATTATAAACGCGAAAGTTTGTAAGTTTGTTTGTTACTCCTTTACGCAAAAACTGCTGAACCGAAAAAATGATTCTATGGGATGCTATGGGATGATCTTCCACGATATCGAAATTTACACGGGTGAAATCACGGTGCGTAGCTAGTTAGTTATAAATATCAAAATTATACTTAGGTTCTAGGGTTAATATCTCACGTGTGGGTTCTCCTTTTGTACATTTTGCCATCTTGTGGCCTTTGCTTGCTAAGAGGACCGCTGAGGTAGAGGAATAAAAGTCGAAAGATATTCAACAGTATATTCACTTATCAAGGCGACAGAGGGGGTTGTCACGCACCATGCGCAGGTCGACCCGTGGCCCCACAAGGTCGCGGATGTTGTTGAGTCCATACTTGATCATGGTGGGCCGCTCCAGCGACAGGCCCCACGCGATCACGCGCACGTCATCAGGCAGGCCCATTGGGAGCAACATCTCTGGGCGGAAGATGCCCGAGTTGCCTATCTCTATCCACCGGCCCAGACCTGGAACACATTTTTGACTTGGATAACGTCTTTAAAATTACTTCCATAGGGACGCAATCCAAAAAAAAGAATGATAACAAAAACGGCCGATACAGTTTCGTGTTGTAGCTATATATCTATCATTCACACCCAAAATTCAATTACTGTATAGCTAAAGAATCATACATAGACTTCATTACGATAGGTAAAGGACTGTGACGTCGCGGAAGGGGGGGGGGGGGG
>LUGF01033054.1:26238-36490 GCA_001625245.1 Calycopis cecrops | reverse complement strand
CGCCATTTTATATTGTAGGAGGACGATCGGATTCTTTTGATAACTACCGATGCCCAAAGACAATCACGATGCGCCTTTGCAAACAACTAAAACAATAAGCTTTTTTAATTATAAACGGGGGCAAAGGAATAGTCGGAGACATTTGATGAAAACAGCCGCTTGGTGTTACGCGGGTCGGTTGCCCTCCTATCCTCTTATCCGGAACCTTATCTCACCGGAAACTGTTTTTTCACGCAGTGAGCAAGAATTGCCTCTTGGGTCGTGCTTGCCTAATTCGGCTGCAATTCAGCATGGCGCACTATTGCAAAATATGTAAATTAGTAAGTGGTAGTGTCAAGCTGGCACAAGTAAAATACCAGTAAAACATAACAACCGCCCCGGTCGTGCTGGCCCAATCCGAAGCTCTTGGTAGAAATGTTCCAATCACGCAGGCCTATATCACCGCACACATCAACTCGGAAAGGGAATGTAAACGTATGGCCTTCAGTCGTTCAATATTCTTTGTATGAAACTCCATATTGCAACGCACACTAATGGGAAACAACGTAATCGCCTTGCCTCGCAACAGGCAACCGAATCGCTATCAAAGCACTTACGGCGAGTCGTCAACCAGGCGACCGCGCGCTTACGCCGAGGCGTCAACCAGGCGACCGCGCGCTTACGCCACGCCGAGGCGTCAACCAGGCGACTGCGCGCTTACGCCGAGGCGTCAACCAGGCGACCGCGCGCTTACGCCGCGCCGAGGCATCAACCAGGCGACCGCGCGCTTACGCCGAGGCGTCAACCAGGCGGCCGCGCGCTTACGCTGATGCGTCAACTAGGCGTTCCCCCGCGCTTACGGCTCACCTAGCCGTGGCCAGGTTGACGTACAGGCGGTCCCGACACACTTACGTATCGGCCTTTCCGAGTTGATAGATGTGCGGTTACCATTAAGCTGCGCAGGCACACAGTCTAACTCACCGTCATGGTACGCGAAGATCTCCATGCTGGGCTCGGTGTACGGGTTGTACGCGGGCTTGAACTGCAGCCGGCGGAAGCCGAGCCGCCGGAAGAATTGCTCCAGCACGCCCACCAGGTCCCCCAGCCCGAGCCCCCGCCCCGCCACCAGCCCCTCCACCTGGTGGAACTCGGCCAGGTGCGTCGCGTCTAGCGTCTCGTTGCGGAACACCTGGAGAGTGAGAAGTACCTCATCGTTATTGGCAACTCAATTCGGCTGCAATACATCATGACACCACCCAAAAATAATGGAGAACTAATCTGCATAATCTCTTGACAAAACTAACTCTTCGCACTCAGTGTTAAGTTTAATATCAGTAGTCAGTGAATGTTCGGTCCATGCTTTGTCCTTAATGAAAAACTTTACCTTGACAATAAAACAACTTTACCCGATCGCGTTTTATTTAATTATTTTACTATCCCGACGGGTGGACTGAGATAAGATGATGATGATGATGTCCTGTTGTCACAAGTTGTTAAAAATACCCGAAGATTTATAATTATTTAAATCTGAATTAAATACTCTTAAGCTGCGTATCCACTATGCGCTCCTGGCGCGCGTGCCATGAACACCCGTGCCAAGAGTACGTTCCGCGGAACGCGCTCCAAATATTCGATTGATATCAACTAAGCGCGCATGGCGCGCGTGGCAACTGTTCCAGTGTTCGGTTCGTTAATTTACGACACCTTTGATTATCCATAATGGGAGCGCAACAAACACAAAAAATACAAAACATCAGTCTCAATTGGCGCGCGCGCCACGATTGATGCGTGGTAAAAAACCGACACCCGACGGAATGGACCGCTCCGCGTTCGGGTGCTCCAACGAACACAATGGCACGCGTTCCAAAATGGTATCTATTTCGCGCGTTTGGAGCGCGCGCCATTGTTCGCTCTCTTGGAGCGCATAGTGGATACGCAGCTTTAAAGTTGTTATATTGTAATGAGCAAAATTCGCGTAAACTTTGACATCATTCAACTTTACCTTATCAATGCTGAAGTACTTCTGCGGCTTGAACTCGGGTTCCTGTGCCAGTTTGTACAGCATACGCGCGCTCACAGCAGTGGTGTGAGTCCTCAACAGGTTTTTTTGTGCTTCCTCCAGTTTCCACGAGTACCTGTAACCCTACAGCTTGGCGGTTAGATGACATTTATGTATATACTACTCTTCCTATAGCCTCCTCAGCCCAGGGATTTAATACGATTTTAAAAATTATTACCTGTGACCCATAGCCTCCTTCACTGTGCACTTTTTTTACTCTTTCTAAATACTCCATTGGGAATTCAGTTGTGGCCGCTGGTGACGAAATGAAGAAAGTATCATGAGCATCTCTTGCAGGATGCTGTTGCGGTTGGAACAATGCGTCAAAGTTCCAGAAGGAGCTCTCTATATATTGATTTGTTGGCATTTCCTGGAAGCCCATCTCTAGGAAGATCTCTCGGAACTCAGAGCGCACTTTTAGTAATGGATGCAGATGACCACACTCTGGGGGTTGACCTGTTGCAAAATATACTCAAATTAGGACATTGTATAATTATATAATATTATGTTAATCAAATATTATATTTAAAATTATTAATGTTTTGAGATTAGTCTTTTCTTGTGATTGTGAATATCGAGATTGCCTATATTGAGGCACCCTTTGCCTTGTATGTTTTCTTGTTTAATTTAATTTATATGATAATGTATGTATGTATTGTGTGCCTTGTTGGAGAACCTTAATAAAAAAATAAATGATAAGAGAAATATTTATAACTTAAATTCTCAATCACTTATTAATTAAGGAAATGTTAATAATATAATATCTTATATGTATATAAAATTCTCGTGTTAGTTACCATACTACTCCGATACGGCTCAACCAATTGTCATGAATTTTTTTAATTTCGGTATTACCATGGGATAGAATGTTATGCGAGTGATACTGTAGCCAGTTATGACAATATAATCTCTCCCCACACACCACGTTTGTTGTGAAATTTTTATTTATTTTATGAACTAGCTGGTTTCTGCAACTTTGCGTAGTATAGTAATTTTATAATCACAGTGATTTGTTATTGTTTTCTTGCAGTGTGCCAAAATTCCGATTTCCCATAGGAATGAGTGATTTTACAGCAGTAAAAGTGTTTTTGATGTTGACCAGGCTTAGTATTATTACCCCACAAATAGTTTCATTTGAATCCGTAGTAGTTTTGGAGATTAGCCTGGACGTTGAAAAAATTAAAAAATATTGAAAAGTGTTCTAATACTATTTTAACATCATCCCCAATTAGTTTTTCGTAAATATATTCAATGTACGAATGAAGTAGACACACAAAGTTTACTGTTTTATTATATAGATACTGTATAGATCAGTTACCTAAGGCATCAAAATTATATGGCTTGAATTGCAATTCTTTCCAAGAGCCTGATAACAACATTTCACTAGTCAAATCTGTTTCTAGTTTTTTAATAGATGTTGCAAATTGTGGTCCTTTTGACAGAACAAAACTTTTGATAACAATTTCTTGGAGGAGTTTTCTCTTCTTGTAGTCGTTTCTGACACTGTCTGGTAAGTTGTCTATTCCCTTTTTAATCTCATTCAAATCTTCTTGAATCTTGTCAGTGATGGTTTCCACTTTGCGTTTGACAAGTGGAGCACCACCACCAGTCTTGTCTATAATAATCCATCCTGATGACATGGCTTTACTGAAGCCCACCTTAGCATTTGGTACAGACTGGAAACAAAAATTTAATAGGTGGAGAAATTTGACATAGCATAACTTAGGTAAGTTTTAGAAGCAATTCCGTTTCATAGAAAATGTTTATATATTCTATACATTTATTCTAGTTAGGCTCATAAATTTATGAAAGATGTATTTTTATAATGCATATATTATAGGAATTGATAAATTATTAGTTAATAATAGTAATAAAGGCCAGCCAATAGTAAGAAAAGCATTAATATATGGCTGATTGGGACATTTTACAAGTCACTGTAAAATTTCCCACCACCGGCTTCATTCGGCTGTCATGCAACATATCTGCCTAATTTAGCAATTGCTCATGAAGGACAATAAATCTGCCTATACTATTATTACTATAGTACATCACTTTTTGACTGTAGTTTAAAAATCGCATTATCTCTTAATAATCACTGACACGTTCAATATTTATTGCAATCACTAAGTACTTACCTTCATAACTTCAGCTTGTGACATTCCCTCATTAGGTATACTTTTAAATAAAACAGCTTCATGGCTGCCGTTTTTGGCGACAGACTTCCCCTCCTCGGTTAGTTCCCACTTCGTGTTCTTTGCGGGTTCTGATGTTATCATTTCAAGAGCTTCTAAACTTTTCACTGCACCTACTATCTTTTGATGCTCTTCATTGAACTCCGTAGCTAATTTTAAGGTATCTATTCTATCCGATTTGTCTAAATATTCTAAAATTCTTTCGTTTAACTCCATTTTTGTACTTATTAATGCAGACTTTAAATAAATAAAAGATTTAATATTATTGGTTATAATTTGTTACACTGTAAAATGCAACATCTGTATTTGACGTGTTTGACAGACAGCTTTTTGTCAAAATGTGATTGTCATCTGACAGTGACAACCGACACGTTCGTAAACTGATTACGTTAATATTTAATTTTAATTCATAATTTAATAAATTTCCTAATAGGCCTACCTATTTTTAAAAACTCGCAAGGACGATACTAATTTAATACAATTTATCAATATCGGACAGTTAAATAATGGTTGATATATGCCATTCTAATTTATGTGAAAAAAATATTTATTTTAAAATATTTTTGATTATTCTTTTACAGATATTTTAATTTTTCATCGAAATAATGTATAATAATATAACCAATTGATAATAACTTAAATAAAAGAAACATAATATTGATTTTATGAAAACATTAATTGGTTTTAGGCCGATGTTTTCATAAACAATGCAGAGTGCAAAAGCCCAACTTTTAATTTATGATTCATTCAATTTTCATTTAGGGTTGTTATGCTTAACTTAGACAATAATATCGATAATGACATCGAAATTTAATAAAATTTATTTAAATCAAAAGAAGTAGATTTCGATTTATTTTTATAAATTAATTAAAATTACATAAATATAGTTATAAAGCATCCGGACGCTCATACATCACAAGGGTATCCAGAGAATACTACTGTCTACGATCACAATATGGAATATGCTTCTAGACTGCCTCGATAACTAGTGGCTGAAATGTGAACCGAATGCTAGTAAATTTTCATTTTTACTTTTGACATGACATAATATGTCAACTTGCATTAAATATTGCTTAGTGTTTTGCTAGGCGCTAGCACTTGATTCCTAAAATGATCACTAGGGTGGCGAAAGTGCTGCCTCTATGTTTCGTACACGTTCCCTATCTAGGCCAATCGTGCATCTCTCTCGCTTTCTCGAGGCATATGACTGTGAGGATTTCCTGCGTGCAGCCAGCGTTCATCGATGTATTGCCACTAAAAATTGTTAACATAATGTTATGTGTGTAATAGTAGTTTATGCAACTGTCATATAAAGAAGGGTATTAAAACACGAGTTTGATTTTTTGAAACGAGCTTTAGCGAGTTTCAAAATAGTACCTAACGAGTGTTTTAATACCCGTGTTATATGCAGTTGCATACACTAATTTATCTTCACTAATGCAATTAATCAATTAATCAAACATTGCGAAACATGAAATTCACGCGTAAGTAGGTACGTGTATTGTCCGAGTTCCGACTGACGACTGTTTTACCGACGAGGCGACGACTGCTTGACCGACAAGGCGACGACTGTTTGACCGACCGACGTGGCGACGACTGCTTGACCGACAATTTAAAATGTTCTTGAAAATAAATATTTTTATTAAATACTTTAATTTGATTGCAAAAATTGCGGCGCGTAAAAATATACTTTTTATAATTCAATGTTAAAATACTAGCTTCAATGTTGAAATATAATGTGAAAAAATCACATGACTTTACTTTTAAATTTCTACTAAACAGTAGATTATTCGTTATCTGTGACGTACATTTTTTCTTTCATTTTTTTGTAGAGCTTTGTCTCTTTCTCGCAAATCCTTCGAAAGCTGGCATTGAACCAATGAGAGCGCAGCTGCAGCGCTCTGGGCCAATCAGGAGCGAGCGCGCGCTGTTAAGGATTTTGACATACGTCTCTCTCACCATTTTTCTCTCCCTCTCGCTCTCACACAGTGTTATAATGAGATTTTACGATATTGATTTGGATAATATAACATAATGTCAAATTGAGTTTTTTGTTGTCTGAGCTATAACAGTAGTCATTATAAGTCAAGTATTGGAAACATAAGTAGAATGTTACAACATTAGTGTAGATAAAATACTTTATGCGAAATTTAATACAAATCATTCAAAGATGAAGAAATAAGGAAAAAGAATAAATCTCTCTTCTCACTATAAACGGTTTAATTTTTTTTTATGGTATAAGGGGAGAAACGAGCAGATGGCGCTATTTTCAAAACTACCGACGCCCATAGACATCCACATAGAGATAAACAAAATCGTTGCCCGACACCAGATACTTACACATTGCACTGCTACACAGCTGCCACCTCATGACGGTCGGTGGCACTACCATTTCTTGACTCCCCATTATGTAATTTTTTTGTAAACAAAACTGTACATAATAAATAAATGGAATTTACTCATTATTTTTAGTACTTTTATCTCTTAATTAAAATATTAAGTATCATTATGGTTATTTAATATCGGTATCACAATTTATCGAATATAATAAAACATAGCGCGCATCTCTAGCTGCGTATTTAGAATGAATGGAAACTGAACTGGTAATGTATGTGCTCGCCGCTTGCCGGTTTAGTGTTATTTCAGTTTTCCTGTTGCGCCAATTTTAGATTATTATCTTGTCGGTGATAAGGCATTTCTTAGTTGTTACTGTAACACGGAATAGGGCAAAGGTGAGTCAAATAATTAATAATTGTTATCATATACATCGGTACGCCTACATGAAGAAAGTGCGATATTGTATCCCATGGAAGTAAAATATATTTGTTTATTCTGCAAATATAGCTTCCACTAGTAGAAATTAGAATATGTTGATTTTAAATAATTTAATTTAATATGTTCAACCTAGCCCCATCATGAGTACGATTACGAACTGAAAAATTGTAAGAAAAATAAAAAAATATTGCATGCCTATTATCATGGGACTTACTACGACTTACGAGAGAATTATTTAAAACTTACTACACGGTTACTACCTATGAAACTTAAAGGACGAATTACTGGTAGTCTCATTTAAAAGCCAGCAATGCATGCGAAACTGTGTGCGAACTTTTTAAATACACAGGTGACTCGATTATTTCTCTGGCACCAAAAAAAAAATTTGGCAAACAAGAGCGCAGGTTACGCTTGTTATATGTAAATAAAACAAATATATTATATATACTGTAATTCGTATTACAAGAACTTAATAAATTAAAATACGTATAATATGTACTTTCAATTACTTTATCTCAATTTCGATGTCTTATCTTTGTAGACCTGCTTCTTTAGTGTTTTTGTATTTTAATATGCAGTTTTACCGGGATATTAATAGGTACAATGAGATTTCCTCTGTTTGTGACAGAGAAAGATCTGGCCGTCCACGTAGTGTTCGTACGAAAAGGGTGGTCAAAGCAGTAAGGGAAGGAAATCGAAGAAATCCTGTCCGAAATCAAAAGATTTTATCTTGGGAAATACGGATAGCACCTAGAATCATATCGCGTATTTTAAGAGTTAAGATTTTTTTCTTCGCCCATTATAACACCCTCTCAGCATTTAACCTCTTTAGCTTGTTGACGTATTTATTTCCAAGATCAATCTCAAGTCAAAATTCGTTAAATCTGTTAAACAATCTAGAGTATAAGGTCATGAAAAGGATAGGCGTGAAAAAACATGTACAGGCTGCATGACCAATTAACACGAAATATGTCAAGTGTAAATTTGCAGTATGTAGTAGGTCCACAAAGGACCTTGAGAGGCCTAAATAAAGGTCCTTACCGTCAGACATACAAAAGCAGCCTTATTGATACAACTCCACTTTTGTCTCCAAGATTATTTTTGAAATACCAGCTAGCTCTTAGTTTAAAGCCAACAACATATACAATTGTTGTTTTACGTCTTGAACATTTGTTAGATTTTTTTTTGATACAAAAATAAATTATAATTTGATGGTCTGTTTGAGCGTTATAAACTCTAAGCGCCTTGCAAAGAGCGGGGTCGAGGCGATGCGGCGCTTGTACGCTACCTTTGAAGATAATTACAAATATCACGACAGTACAATAGAAGCTTGATAAATAATTTATAATTAATTTATAGTCGCTTCGAAAGCCGTAAAACTAAAACATCAAACATACCCAAAGTTCCGCGAGAATATTAGATATGTTAATAATATTATTTAATATTCACATATTTTAATGCATTATATTACACTTAAATACCTACGTAAACAAATATACAAATTAAAGAATGCAGTTAGTCTTTTCTTTTAATTTGGGGTTCGGTCAAAAATTTCGCTCTTCAGATGCGTTGCGTCATCAAAAAAAAAAACGAGAACCGCTGATATAGATACTATACTATACATGTGTTTGCTAGTGTTTTAAAAATAACTTTATTATGGACATTGGACATGTCCAAAAATGGCATGCCATTTTTGAGCTAGCAAGCGCAAGCGCGCATAATAATAGTACGCGTGACGTCATGAAGTGATATTAAATCTTTTAGCAGACTTTTTTTGAACTGTCGTTCGCTTATTTATCAGAGGGGGCTCGTTGTTCACTATGGTTTAAATTGACGTGGCGGTGGGGTTCAGCAGACAGGTAGACATCTCGGGTGAAGCCGATTGAACTAAAGGGGCTGTTTTTATACCACCTCTTAGGAAGTGATGCATTTGAGCAGAAGGAGGCGCTTTTGCGCACGGGACAATAGGTATGGGAACCTAACCCCGGTGCACTGTCCCAAACTTGGTGGGGTTCCTATGTGGTCTCGTAATGAGCGCCAGGACTATCACACAACTACGAAACGTGACAGCATAGCCTTCACTTACATTATTATAAATATAGTATAGAACCTCCTCCTGGCCAAGATAATAATAGTACTTATAACCTATTAATCGCAATATTCCGGTTTGCCTCCTCCCAGATTAGCTGGGAAAGGGTCTGCACCCCCATCGACCACAAATTACAGAGGCTCGAGCTACCTTAGGGCACTCGCCTCTCATACAGATGAAGCTGCACTGGGCTCTCAGTCTGCTAGCGTATATTCTAGCTAAAAAAAAAAATATACAGGGGCAAACGGGCAGTCGGAGCCACTTTAATCGCTACCGATTTCTATGGACATCCAAAAAATTTAGATATGCATTGCCCTTCTTCCTTCCCCTGCCATGGGCTACTAAGTACTAAAGGACTGTATTGCAGCGAATGGATACCACTTTGAATAAGCTTTTTATATTTTTAATTGTTTAATGTTCGTGTATTAAACTAAAACACTGTAAAAGTAATAAGGTTATTTGCCTTTTGGAAATTGCAATTAAAAAAAATATTTTTTTTCTATGTAACAGAACTTATGGCTAGACTAGGTATATCGACCGTAGCAATTAACAAAGTCGGATCTTCATTTTGTGATTTTCTTTTTATCACATAAAGGTATTAAAAATGCTTTTGAAATGCTGAAATCAACGGTATTCCTTTTTTAAGTTCGAGTTAGGAATTAAATTTTTGATTAATAATAAAATATAATATGAGAGTGCATTTTTACATTTAACGCAAAAATGCGGAAAGAAATGCGGTAGATTTAATTGTTGACGTTCAAAAAGTAATTCCTGTACTTAATTCTATTTTGAATAAAAACTTTTCTTTCTTTCAATAAAAAGAAAATCACAAAAAATGCAGATCCGACTTTGTAATAGTGATGCGACTCGAGTCATGTTTTTACTCGAGTCACTCGAGTCAGTTTGACAAACTCGTACTCGAGTGAAAAAAAAATCCTACTCGAGTGAACTCGAGTCACCGAGTGAACTCGGCGCACTGAGTTGACCGAGTTCACTCGAGTGACATTTTTACTCGAGTGACTTTTTTAATCGAATAACATTTTTACTCGAGCGACTTTTTTGCTCGAGTGAAATTTTCACTCGAATGACTTTTTTACTAGAGTATAACTCGAGAAAACAGTCAGCAACAGACAGCATAGTTCCACCTCTTTTTCCCAA
>LUGF01033054.1:0-14602 GCA_001625245.1 Calycopis cecrops | reverse complement strand
GGGGAGCCACAGCCATTATAACATGGTAGATGAAGACGTTTCGTCCATCCCTACCCTGGTGGTGGACGTCGGTCTACTTTTTTTTTTTTAAATCAAAGGAGCAGGAGTCGGCCCCTATTGTTAATGGCTACCAACGCATAGATAATTAAAAATTAAAAATTTAAATTATCAAGCAATGTACCTCCTGTATTTAGTATCACACACTAGTAAATACGCTTCGAGTTAGCGAAATTCCACTTACCTGTGCTACGTAGATTTTAATATAAGGGGAAAACGAGCAGTGGGGCCTTTTAATGACTACCAACCCACATAAACATCCGCATAGTGATCAGGAAGTTGTCTAGGGTGTACATTCTGAATTTAATTTCCACCGCTGCCGGAATAGCATTGAAATAGAACACAATAAAAATGATATTAAAAATACAACATAATCCGTTTTTGAAATGAATTTTTGACGTGTTTGTGAAATTTTATAACAATGAGTTTTTTATATTTTTTTTGCATAAACAGCAACAAAATTAGGACTCCAGATGATTTACGGTCCAGACGAGGCCACCGAATGACTATCTGATGGAATTTCTGAATTCTTCTCTTAGCCTTGGTAATGTACTCGTAAGGACTTTTTTTTATCGGACACGTACTTTTGCTGTGGAAGCGAAAAGACGAATAAGGCATCGTCTGATTACTTTGAGTGCTCGTCGGAGACTAGGCACTAGATTTGGGGTCGAAAGGGGGCACGACCCAACGCTCTCGCAAGTGACTTATGGATAAATTCGTCATTATGTGCCCATGTACATATAATCAAAATTGGATCTTTGAGATCTATTCATTACTATATTTTTTTATGTGTGTTTAATAATGCCAAAAGACTGCCATCCATCTGTGGTCGTCAAAACACGATTTAAAAAATTTGCATCGATAAAAAAAATCATAAACTTTCATGAAAAAACTATTTCTGACATTCCTATCAATTTATTAATCAATATTACTCAATAACTATGAAAGATATTTTCACAAATAAAATATGTAGATATTTATTCTCAATAAGCAATCGTAAGCAATACATTTGTGAACTCACTTTTTATTTAAGCGTTTGATTATTTCTATAAAATAATATTAAGTAAACTAAGTAATATTGTCTGTATTTTCGAGCGCGCTGGCCACAATCCCTAGGCCGATCGCAATTGGAAGCCATGTCGCCAGGGACGTAGCTACTGCCGTATCTGCCGTATCATTTATACGGAGCCTCAGGGCCCCGGGGACCCCTAACGTGCGTAAACTAAAATAAAAAAACTTCCCAAAAGGCCCCCAAACCAATTTTTATACGGGGCCCCGCCAGAGCACGCTACGCCACTGCATGTCGCCTTAAGAAATATATGCCTGGCGAAGTTATGAAATAAAACTCTGTTGAAAGGCACATTTTTATGCCCTGAACAGAGCACGTATTAATTCCGAGAAACCGTTAATTAAACAATCCGCTTCGCTTGAAGCGTATTCAGTTTCGTTTATGCTTGCTATGTTATTACTTATGACAACGGCGGGGCTGCAGACACAACATGCCCACTGCTTTTCACTACGGCCATGATAATAATCAAATTAGCTTTTTTTTTAATGGTATAACGGGGCAAACGAGCAGTCGGCGCCATTTTCATGACTACAGACGCCCATAGATATCCACATAGAGGCTACACAGATGCGCTGCCCTTCTTTCTCCTCCCACCTCCATGGGCCGCTGGTTACTTACACACCGCATCTGCAGTCCTATTTGCCGTGAAGTAGGTTGGCCGGTCCCTCTTTAAAACGCAAACATTCTTGTCTGTCGAGCATTAAAAACATCAAATGCATTGAATACTTCTCATTCTAAGCATAAATTTGATAAGTTTTAAATAAAAAAATTACCTATTGAGCACATTGCCTTATAAAAATACTGCAGTTACCTGGTTTTTGGCATTGATCTATCGTTTATGTTTAAAAACTTACATTGTGTAGCCAAAGGGAAATCGGGACCCTAAAACCCAGAGGCGTATGTCTGTCTAGTGGTAAGTCTGTATGTGATTAATTGTCAATAGGGTTATGACAATTTTTTAATTTTTGTTTATTTCATACTTTATGACTTGTTAAACACGTTACATAAATATTTCCAGAAAATAATCAGTATTAAAAACAAAAAATAATGTTAAAGTTTGAGTTATTACACTCGCGCCTAAAACAGTGCAAACTGTCATGGCGGCGCAATATGATTAGATTGACGTGAAACGCAAGTAAATAAAGTGTCAAACAACCAGGGACCGGAAAACCCCTTCTTTTGATTAAGCCTATTTTTAGGGTAACCCTATTGAAGTCTTACCCAAATGATAGGGTAACCCTATCGATAGTGTAAGTCTATCGATGTGGAAACCCTATTGAATAAGGTTAACTACTTTTGATGCGCTTACCCAATTATAAGCGGTTAATATTTAAGCGTTTACCCTATGATAAGGTTACCCTATGTTTGTCTCTGTTCCGCGCATGCTGTTTTCTTTCAATTTTTATAAAAATGCGTAATTGAACTCAGAGTGCGAGATTGAATTTCGTGAGCGTAGAGGTTCAAGTTGCTTGCGCATCGTAAAAACCCTATGAACGGGTAAGCTGTGCAATAGGGTTTTCTAATAGGGTTAGTGCTTACACGAATAACTCTATTGATAAGGTTACCCTTAAGATAGACTAAGTCGACGATCGAGTTAACGGTTTGATAGGGTTTTTGAAAACAAGTCTATGAAATACCCTATCAAAAACCCCTTTAAGGGTAAGCGGTTCCGGTCCCTGCAAACAACAGGCAATTCGGCTAGTGTTTACTTGCCGGTGACGTCAGCTGAGTTTCAACCGATCACAAAACGTTTTTGACGTTGACAAATAATTGCTACTTTATTTCGCATTTTTTTCAAAAAATATGCATTATTTTGCATAAAATAGACATGTATGTGGTTTATTATAATATTATCTAATAGGATGGCAACAATTCGTAGCATATTTTTAATAGTGTAGCCCTATTAAAAATAAATAAATTATTTTAATTAAAATGTATGTAAATTAACCCAAAGGCGAATCCGAATCATAATAGCATTTACTCGGACCTTGCCGTTTGCTTTTGGAGCTAATTTCATAATATGTAAGCATTATAAGAGATTACGAGCAAAAACAGAAGCAATCAAACTACCAGCGATATCTGCATTCCAGTTCCTTATCGCGCGCGTTATCAATAATGCGTGGTTTTAGGATCAGCTGGCGACTGTAAACGAGTGCAGAGTGCAGACTGCCAAAGAACATACAAACACAAAATTGCAAAACAATTCTTACATATTGATGAAGCTGCCCTAGGCATTTTGCCTGCTTTAGCGTAGAATCTATCTAAAAAAAAAAAAAATTCTTACACTGGTGCCCTGAAAACGCTCTGACGAAAACTTTAATTTATACTTATTTTTGTATGAACAAAAGTTTTTGTTAAAGACGTAACTTTTGCTGCTGTTTTAAAAATAATCTTCTAAGTATAGGTAGGTACCTAAATATGGCGCACTAAATTCGAGTCAATATTATCCAATCCCTGTTTTTGCTCTACAGAAACGAAGATATTGAATTGAAATAACGTAATATGCTATACTAGAAATGATTAAAATAAGTTAATGCGCCATTTATGAACCATATTATACTCTTTTCAATTCTTTAGCTGTATCATAATAATCATGTATTCTTTGATCAAGTAACGCGATTTCCAAGTGAGTAATAAAAACTAGGTCGTACCTACAAGCAGTTTTAATTTGCACATATGCTAAGTCGTTTGCAATCGCAGGCAAATACAGACTACTAGCTGCGCCCCGCGGTTTCACCCGCGTAATTATCGATCCCGTGGAAAATAGAAAATCATCCCATGGCATCCCATAGGAATTTTTTTTTCGGAATAAAATCTATCCTGTGTTAATCCAAGTTACTCTCTATGTGTGTGCCAGATTTTATGAAAATCGGTTCAACAGTTTTTGTGTGAAGGAATAACAAACAAACAAACAAACTTTCGCACTTATAGTATTAGTAGAATACTACCGCTAAGCGCTGATGATGCACCGGTATCCGATAAATGAGCAAAGGACTAAAAAAACTAAACTCATGTGCGATGTACCTATGAGTATTGACGTTATTATAATAAGAAACGCTTTGTGTATTTATAACACGGACGCGGTAGGTTGGAACCTGGCAAAAATTCCCTTCCGCCCTCTCTACCCCCGCACCATCCCCGAGGTGGCCATATTAAGCCGAAATCGGGGGAAGTGCGTGGCTAGAGAGCATTCTTCACATTCTTGCCAGGTCCCAACTTACCGCGTCCATTTAGTACAATAACATGTGCAAAACTTATTTATAGAGTTTTTGCTAAGAGCTATCTACCATCATCATTAAACATCACCATCACTATCAGTTTTTACCTGTAGAGAACACAGTTTATAAGAGCCGAACCATGAAACATCAAATTAATGATCTTCAATATAAATATGTACTCAGTTGTCGTATACATTAATTAACACTACGTACCTACTTTTAGAGTTTAAATAAAAAGTTTATACAGTATGTTACATGGGTACATAAATCATAATGTTAATTAATAAAAGTTAATTAACACTTTGTACCTACTTATAGTGTTAATTAAACTTTACAACTTTTATTTATTTTTTTATAATAAATAAATGACTTTATTCATATTTCAAATTCTATTTTATGTTACCCGTAGACTTCAACCTCAATTCTAGTGGATATAATTTTATACCATATGGTACAATAATCATTATATTCTTAACTAGCGGAAGCCCGTAACTTCGTTTAGGTGAATTCGTATTTTTTCCGCAGTCGGGTAAAAAGTAGCCTATAGCCTTCCTCGCTAAATGGACTATCTAATACTGAAATAATTTTTCAAATCGGACCCGTAGTTCCAGAGATTAGCGCGTTCAAACAAACAAACTCTTCAGCTTTATATTAATAGTATAGATTCAAGGAGTCCGCTCGGCTGATAGTAAATAAATAAATAATTACCACAGATATCTGCCACTCCAAATTATTATTGTAAGTTATTATTTAAAGAAAAATAGTTGTATTACAAATATAGAAATAAAAGATTTGCAATTATAAAGTAAAAATAGACTTACAAAGGTTACGACAGGGAATGAAATTAAAAAAAATAATTTAAAACAAATTTATTGATTTATGTCAAAAGTCGAACAAATGTTGTTGAAAAAACTGCAAGTTATCTATATTTGAGAGCTTGCTGGTGTTTTATAAATAACTAGCTGTGCCCCGCAGTTTCACCCGCGTAAATTTCGGTCCCATAGAAAATTTTCTATTGTCCCATCCATTGGCATCCCATAGGAATTTTTTTTCGGGATTCAAACTATTGTGTTAATCCTAGTTACCTTCTATGTGTGTGCCAAATTTCATGAAAATCAGTTCAGTAGTTTTTGTGTGAAGGAGTAACAAACAAACATAAAAACTTTCGCATTTATTATATTCGTAGGACAGTTTTAAAAAATATAATAATAAAAATACAATGTTACCTAATTTTTTAGTGATTCATCATGATTTGGATTTGTATTATTTGACAATAATATATTCTAATAAAATATTTTTTTCATAAATGAAGAATTATAAAATTATTTTGACATAATCAAAATAACATATTATTTATTTACATAAGGAGGTACCCTACTTTTTAAGTTTACTAGTGGACCGTCGAAGATCGATATTCGATCTAAGTGAAACTTTTTGTAATGTTATGACATGTTATGACATTGTAACTAAGGTAAACAATGTATATAGAATTTTCAACACTTGCAAAAGACACATACAAACTTCATCAATAATTACGTGTGTCTTATAATATATCAATGTATGCATGGTAGTGTGTAAAGTTTTATTCATTAAATTAAAGTACTTCATAAACATTATTATTAAAATACATGTATTAGCGTTCTGCACTTCTCTAATTCTCTTACACGTAAAGAATAAGTGTGCCAAATTTCATACTCTTCCATCCGCTCAATTTTCGTAAAAATGTTCCTAAAGTTTTTGCTATCTACATATAGATAAAAGGATTCACTTTATCATTGAAATATAATTTACATATTTGCATGCAAATTACTTAATACGAATTGTGATGATAATGCATACCATTTTTGCTACTCACAATTCTTGTAAGTAAAGTTTTATTTTATTTATTAATTTAAAAAAGAGTAACATGATATATACCTACGGGGTACTTACAGGGTAGGTGGTAGTCATAATTATACAATCATGTGATCCTATTGCTTTTTTGCATTATAAACCGATAAATGATAAAATAATCAATAGGCTATTTATTATTTTTTAAGTTACTTATTTTATTACAGTATTAAAAAACACAAGCTTATTGAATTTAAAATTTAATTAATATGATTTTTTAAGTCATTATGTAGTGAAATGATTTGTAAATAATCAACACTTTATTTTTAAAATCAATTTAAAAAAAAAAGGATTTTTATTCATGAGTGACGTGACTAGAAACGACGTGAAATTAACGATGACGTAACACGTGCACGAGCCAACAAATCATTGAGGAATCTACTGATAGTACTAGTTAATTACAAAATGTAACTTATTTTTTTTTCTGTATTCTGTAATATGCACGATAAAGTATGTTTCATTCATTCATAGTATTAGTCTCATTTCTAGCTCAACTTATGGATTTGTCAACTGACAACAACAACAAAAAAGTTCTAAATAGTACTGGCAGTGATTTTAGGAACGCTACAAAGCTAAAACATCCCAAGACGCCATTTTGCTTAAAGAAGCGTTTTCGCTGGTTTTATAAATTATGAATAAAAGATTCATTTGAAAATTTGAAATTCATACTTATCAGAATTAAAAATAAAACATTGTGTAAGTTACTTGATCACATTCTTGAGTAGTTTTTTAAAACTTGGAAAATAGCCCATTCACAGAGGTGTGTCCTTCATAATTATTATTCTATTATAAACAGCACGCACTTATGACTGATATTATACTAAATGATATCTTAGTGCGTGATAATAGAGTATTTATCGGTGTATTTTAGGAAAACTAGATGGATCGCAGAACTAGTCTGTGTATCCGGATTCGGGGTCACTAAAGATCACCAGACAAGACGAGTAAGCGAAGCGTACTAAGTCTCGAAGGGTTTGGCTATTTTAGAGCTTACCTTAGAGGAATAAAACGGAATCCTATTAATATAACTTAGTTGTCCAGACGATCAGGCAGACATCATTCTGTCTGTCCGTCTGTAGGTATGTCTGTCAAGACATTTTTTTCGAGTAAGGATCTAGTTGACATTTCTGTCGCATACTAAGGTCTACAATCTTGTGCAGCGCAGAAATAATCATAGCTCTAAGATAACGCAATCACATATTGTATATCGGATCGCACATCAACTAAAACCTATACCTTTCCGCCGATTTGGAATGCTGTTCGTTTCATACAAAATGTGTACAGGCACACGCAAATTAAGTTTGGCATATTATAATCGCTTTCGTCTCTTGAGTACCTTTGTAAGATTTTATAGTAGACAGATGTAGATTACAATCTGTAACAATTGAGGATACCTCAGAGGTACCTTCCCAGTCCTTGGTTATGTCTGTCCAACTGGGATAAATGGAAGCTTGCCCTACCTCTTACAAACTCTATGTCGTACAAAAAACAGGTATTCCGGTACATTTTTTATTCGTGTTACTTTCACTAACGCTTGAAATATTCAGTTAATAGTGCGAATACTGTGCACACGCGATGATTATGTTTGAAAATTTCAATAATAATTACATTTGTATGTAATGAAACGGTTGATTACTACAGCAACCTGATAATCTGTGAAGATAATATTACCAAGTTCAATAACAACTCAATATTAACAATATCAACAATGTTAACAATAATGGAAGTTGGGAGGTCTGATAACACCTGTCTATATATCTGAAAATATCTCCGACGAAAGCACCCTTATCACAAAACGGTTTTGAATGTGGCTTATTCTAATGTCAAAAATGTTATTCATCACGGGTTCTTAGAATCAATAAAATGACCTATGAAAATTTATGAAAGTCAAAAACACTACCATTGCTGTTAATAGCAACTAACTCGGTCAGATGTTGTGAACATAATAGTAATTTTATCTTGAATACTTGTAAGGTTAAGTGTTGTGTTTTATGATTCCAATATTTATGATTGTGTTATTATTTTCAGTTTATGGAGCTGATGCAGCTAAAATATAACAAGGCGGCCCGGGAGGCGGGCGTGTATGTGGTGAGCGCTTGCGGGTTTGACAGCATACCCGTCGACCTGGGGGTCATATTCGTGCAGCATAACTTTGCAGGTAGCTAGAATACGTTCTCTACGGTCCTGATACCTGATACGTAAAGCTAGTAATATAAATTATAATCTAGATCAGCGGTCGGTAACCCGCAGCCCTCGGATTATTGAGGAGGAGAGGCCGAACTAAAAAAAAAAGGTAAATTGGGCTTCTAGGGTGAATATCACAAGTGCGCGTCTAGTTTATTTTGCCGCTTTGCGGCCCTTGCCTGCCAAAAGGTTGCCGACCGCTGCAGATTGAAATAATATTACTAGAAGAGTAATGCAAACGCCCAGTGGCGCATTTAGGCTTACTGCCGCCCTAGGCCCGGTCTGATATGGCGCCCTTTTTACCCGACTACAGCGAAGCAAAAAGGAGGGTTATGATTTTTGACCGGACTTAATTTGATCGTCCTGAAAATTTTGGCGCCCCCCCAATCGTGGCGCCCTAGGCCCGGCCCTCACGGGCCTATGTGTAAATCCGGCACTGCAAACGCCGGATCGAACTCTCACCCGTCTCGTTTTGGGCTAAACATACTGACCGTTTTGTCAACGAGATAATAAAACCAATGTAGTTTACTAGTAACACTCGTGATCAGAAATATTCCTTGAAAAACAAGAGTTATATTTAACATTAAGAATATGCGTTGTTGCCGAATCCGTGGACAGAAAAAAATTATGATAGTTCTCATAAGAGTAGCATCGTTAGCTTTCAGCTGCTAACACAACTGGCTAGACTAATTTTTTTACCAATACATCAAAGCAGTAACCAGTTTTGTCGATGGCCGCGCCGGTGTGGACGGTAGCAAACAGCATCACATTTAAAGTGATCGACAGCGCAGCGGCAACAACTACCCCCGACCCTTGATATGATCGGGGTCTCCCCTCGAGAAAGCTTGAATTTGAAACATTCTTGGTCTCAAGATTTATTAGCAAAAAAGATTTCAAAAAGTATACGACCCTAAAAGTAACATAATATTTAATTTTTTAAATATTTTTTTTGAAACTCTTTGCAATTCAAAGAGTTTTCATGTCTTTTGAAGATAAAAGGAGCATGAAGTAACTCAGATTTCCCTCCCCAGTCAAAGTGGGAGAAACACTGTCATCACGACATTAAAACTGTTGTGTAAATTCCAGGCACAGTGAACTCTGTGGAGACTTACATGAGCGCATCGTCTTCTCTGGCGATCAAGCGCGGAAGCGTCGTCAACTACGGCACTTGGGAGTCGCTTGTGCATGGGTGAGTGGCCTGTGATCCAGGCGCTATCTTTAGACATGTGATATAATATACGCTTGTGCATGGGTGAGTGGCCTGTGATCCAGGCGCTATCTTTAGACATGTGATATAATATACGCTTGTGCGTGGGTGAGTGGCCTGTGATCCAGGCGCTATCTTTAGACATGTGATATAATATACGCTTGTGCATGGGTGAGTGGCCTGTGATCCAGGCGCTATCTTTAGACATGTGATATAATATACGCTTGTGCATGGGTGAGTGCCCTGTGATCCAGGCGCTATCTTTAGACATGTGATATAATATACCCTTGTGCATGGGTACTCTGGCCTGTGATCCAGGCGCTATCTTTAGACATATGATAATATACGCTTGTCTATGGATGAGTGGCCTGTGATCCAGGCCACTCGCGAATGTATGCTAACGTGGAATCCGATCTCTAGAAAACAAGAGGGAAAACCGCATTTGTTTTAGTAGATATTAAGCGCCTTTTAACGCTGCGATTCCACATACTCTACGGTATGTGAGACATATTACAAAGGTATGCAGTGAAATATTATTGGACAAAGTTATTTATATTTTTGAAATTGATTAATTCTGTACAACTAAATGCAATGTCCAACTTCTAGTAACAGTTCTGAATCATGAAGTTGATGGTAGCGTCAGGGACGCTACCATCAACTGCGTGCCCCGGAGAGCACTAGTATCCAATGGATGGCCGTTGCATAAAGTGAGTCTTCCAATGTCTGCGCGCACTTTTGTCCTACGAAGTTGGCTAAACTAAAGTATGGCTGGCGTAAGCTAGAACAATAATGTCATTCTAGCCGAATTTCTGCTACGACGGCCGATTCTATAGAGACGAGCTATCTGCGCATGACATATTATAGTTGCGCAAGTGTGCACGCAGACACAAGTGCCACCAACTTAACTTGAGGCTCCGCTGGAATGCGACCCCAAGAATGCGGTACTGTACTAATGTGCGAGGTTCCAACCCGGTACCTCCCGTCTGTAGTTGAACACGCCACCAGGCGGCCAGGACTAATATTATAATATCTGTGGACATATCACACTACGTTAGTCTAGCCCCGTGCTAAGTACCGTAAGGACTTGTGTTGCGGAACAACGGAAACATATATGTTTTCTAAATTTAAGAAATTTTATATAAATTTAAGATTTTTATTACATAAATAAATACATATTACATAGATAAAAATCCATGACCTAGACGGGATTCGAACCCGCGACCCCTGGCGCAACATGCTCTACTTATCCGTGCCCTGTACCACTGCGACAGCCGGTCGTCGATATTGTATATTTCTAAACTTGAATATAACGTCTTCCAGCGTCAGCCACATGCACGAACTGCAGCCGCTCCGGAGGCAGCTGTACCCGTCGCCGCTGCCGCCGCTGAAGCCCAAGTTGCTGCCCAAGTGAGCTACTTCACTTTAAATATTCATTTACATGACGACATACGAATTACATTCTTCTGTATTCTCGAGTCGAAGTGTGTTGTGAGTTAGAAATGGGCAACATGTACCTATCCCTGACAAGAAAAGAGTGATTTATATCTTTGCGATCTTGGGATAGGTATATAATATATAGCTGCGCCCCGCGTTTTCCCCCGCGTAAATTTCGATCGCGTGGAAAAACGTTCCACGGCATCCCATAGGAACTTAGGTATGTGTTAACCCATGTTACTCTCTATGTGTGTGTCAAATTTCATGAAAATAGGTTTATCAGTTTTTGCATGAAGGAGTAACAAACAAACATACAAACTTTCGCATTTATAATATTAATAGGATATCACTCTTTTATATCTTTAACTCATTTAGCTCGACTCAGAGAGTACAAGGCAGCTAAGACTAAAAACATATCCTTTATACCTTCGAATATTACTAACATTTCGGGTTAACATATAGGCTACATATACCTACATACACCTACAGTGGAGGACTTGTGAATCTTTAATTCCGAAGAATTGAGAACATTTTTGAAGTCCGAAATCCACACAGGCGAAGCTACGGGCGGAAGTTAGTAGAGATATATTTAAAACACATATTGTGAGCTAGAAATGAAATGAAAAGTTTTTATTTTAAAAAGAATTACAGGAATTACTTTTTGAACGTCCACAGTTAAATCTACCACCGGTTCAAACCTAGCCCTGTCCTGAGAAGAACCGGCGAAACAAACTCAGAGGGAGTGATTATATCTTTTGAAAAGATATATATATATATCTTTTTTGTCTTTAGCTCGCGAGCTACCCCTATCTAATTTGAGTGTGTTCCAGAGGGCTGCTGCACCGAGACGCGGGCGGCTGGTCGCTGCCGTTCCCCGGCGCGGACGCGTCCGTCGTGTACCGCACGCAGCGCGCGCTGCTCGCCGCGGAGTCGCGCCGCCCCGCACAGGTTTTTTTTTCATAGTATATAAAAAATAAATAATCGTTTATTTTGCAATAACAGGTCAATACAAACAAATAACATACAATGTTAAATCAAAGTAGCCATTGCAAAATTGGCCAAGTTGGGAAATTGCTCTTCGGAAATATAAGTAAAGTAAGTATAAGGAGGCAAACGAGAAATCGGAGCCATTTTCATGACTACCGACGCCTATAGACATCCGCATAGAGGTTGCGGCGTTGACCTCCTTCCTCCTTCTCCCTCCATGGGCCACCGGCTACTTACCGCACGAAACGCGACAGCACAGTCACTTTACGCAGGTCTCGTATAAGCGAGAGGTGCCTCCCCAGTCGTGCCCAATTCGGCTGCATGCATATATGCAGCGTGGCGCTAGCTCTTACTCGCATGGCACTACCTCTTACTCGCATGGCACTACCTCTTACAGGTGCGCACGTACGTGCGTATGCCAAGCCTGGTCGCCGCGGTGGGAACTCTGCTCCTGGCTACCTTCGTGTTCCTCATGGCGAAGACGCCAATGACCAGGTGGCTGCTGCTCCAGTATCCTGAGGTGTTCACACTAGGATTCATCAGCAAGAAGAGTCCGGATGAGGAGGTGGGGAGAAACACCACGTTCAAGTTGGACCTGCACGCAAGAGGCTGGCCGGCTGATGCAAGCGACGAGCTCCCGAACAAGACTCTACATGCGAGGGTAATATGTCACTGAAGTAAAACTTTTTTAAGCGCGCTTGCCTTGGGGAGGAAGCTGATGCGTGGCGAGAGTTACGAAAAGTGTGATCAGGCGAGGCGGACGGAAATTGAGAGAGAGATATTAGTAAGGGCTATATTTCACTGGGACACCATGGCGTCGCAGCCAGCCGCGCCACAGTGGTGTTCGGACTGGCGGCCGAGTGAGTGAGACACCATACAGCGCTATAGAAATTAGGCTATATTTCACTGGGACACCATGGCGTCGCAGCCAGCCGCGCCACAGTGGTGTTCGGACTGGCGGCCGAGTGAGTGAGACACCATACAGCGCTATAGAAATTAGTGGCAGCGCGACCAGTGTGGTGGAGCGACCAGTTCTGTACACGAGGCCGAGTTGGTTGGCCGCAATCAAGCAGACACCAGGTGACGCTCTATAGAGCTGTATACATTTTATTGGTAGCGGCGACTGGTTGCGCCACCATGGTGTCCCGGTGAAATATAGCCCTTAGTGAAGGCAAAAAGAGAGATATATGTTTTTATATTGTTGTAAGAGCAAGAAAGAGCAGTGCGCACGCACATTTTATTTCTCTTTCCATCTCATAGCTAATTATATTTCATGTATAAAGTTGTACTTCTATCGTCTCACTTAAATTGCACACATTTATTTATCGGCGGGGCGTCCACGTTATAACAGAGATTGACTGAGTAGAACAAGATTCTTAATAATATGCTTTTTGTATGCCTCAAATCTATTAGGAATTATTTAAATACAAATCTTACAAACTTTACAATAGTAAATATAAAAAGGTAATATTTGATATTTAGAATTATTATATCAATAGATAATTATTTATAATACAACGATGATATTGAAGAGGATATTATGGTTGTGACATACATCGGCAGTGACTGCCGAGAGTAGTGATGGTTATCACTAACAATATGTTTTCCGATCTCAACTTATTCTGTGAATGCAAAGCCCAATACAGTTTTTTTATGGGAAAACGTTAAACGAGCAGTCTAAGCCATTTTCATGACTACTGACGCTCATAGACATGCTTTGTGCACTACCTCTTAATAAATTTATGGCTTCATTCGATTGCTCAATGCCCTTTAGACGACGTTAATTTTGTTTAAGGTTGGCTTAGCTTGAAAGGGGGACCGACCACCTACTCTCCCGAGGGTTGAAAACTACTACTCAACCTTATATTTTTTAGGACATGAAATATTTTTACGCTAACTTGTAACGACGTGTCTTTGATGAATCAAGGTTCTATCGATAACACGTGCTGCTAACGCACAACCCTATCCTGATAATGATTTTTGGTCCCGTTTGTAGCGACATAATAACAGAACTTTTTTTTTAATTTATGGTATAGGGGGGCAAACTAGCAGTCGGGATATTTTCATGACTACAGACGCCAATAAACATAGAGGCTGTACATCTGCGCTGCCCTCCTTTCTCTTCCAATTTGGGCCACCGGCTACTCACACACCGTACGAAACGCGACAGCGGGGAGATATTTTCATGTCTACCGACGCTAATAGACATAGAGGCTGTACAGCTGCGCTGCCCTCCTTTCTCCTCCAACTTGGGCCACCGGCTACTTACACACCGCACGAAACGCGTCAGCACAGCTGTCACTTTACGCCGGTCTCGTGTAAGCGAGAGGTACCTCCCCGGACGTTCCGGCCCAATTCGGCTACACACATGCATGCACTGTGGTACTACCTCTTACTACAGTTAAGATTTCATAAATTATCGATTATACTATCGTGTGCGCAGGTGACTGGAGTGAATCCCGGGTACGGTACTACGGTAGTGGCGCTGCTGCTGTCCGCGATCACCGTGCTCACCGAGAGCGATAAAATGCCGCCCGGGTAAGATATATGTTGATA
>LUGF01033052.1:0-10302 GCA_001625245.1 Calycopis cecrops | reverse complement strand
GGGGAGGGGCCGCGCGCCAAGCGCGAGCGCCGCGAGCAGCGCGACCGCCGCCGTATACTGAAGCGGTTATGAGCCTCCCACACCGCCCACACACCACACACACCACACGCGCCACACGCCCCACACGCCACCACGTGACATAAAACTGTACAATAATATTATTTACATTTATTTAATACTAATAAATTACGTCAATTTCATACACCTTTGTTTAATTTTATAAAGGAAATGTGGAAAGCTCGAGTTTCTTATATTAATTTTGACGACGTGATTTATGAGATAAAATTAGGATTCCGAGGATAAAACGTTTATACTAGATTATTATACAAGGTTGATTTGTGATCGTTTTCGAACTGAAGCATGTGACTCTGGAATAACCTATAGAACTATTAAAAAGGGATAAATCAGTTGTAAAAGTGTGGAATCTCCAATTATAGCGGTTGAACTCACTCGCATGGTTTTAGTCGGTATTGCACTAAGTTTTGAGTCCGGCATAGGTCCAGGGGCCACCCGTGCTCATAGCTATCGCACGTAAATATATTCTACAGCGTTAATAAAAAAAGGGACGTTTGTCACAACTCCTAGTTGATACCAGGCTGCAAGTATTTTGTGCGACAGAGACGACGCTCTACAAGACCGACACTAGCCGAAGATATCTTTCCAAAGCTCGATGTACATTCTAGAAAGCCGTTTCCTGTATTTAGTGTTCTGAACCATATGGCTGCCATCTAGGCGTGTTCCGCGTAATTAATGTAATTATTGTAATACCGGTGTGGTCCGCGTGAGGCCGCGTCGGTCGCTGCCGCGCTTTGCGACGCTTGAGTTTTAAGAGCGGCCATGTTGTGACATCTCTTGAGTGATCGTTCACTGACTTGTTGTAATTGTAATGGTTTTACGCTTTGTTTGATGCCGCTGAGACCGGTCGAGTACATAATTTGAAACTTGAGTTTATGATTGCTAATTTAAGTTAAGTGTTGGTTCCCCTTTTGATATTATCGGGAGTGTAAATTAATTGACTAACTAAATGAACTTGTGATTGATTCGTGTTGTGTATAAGTTGAATATAAAAGACTGACACCTCGCTTGAGAGGCTTGCCTAAGAAGATTCATATCTCGGGCGGATTGCAGCTTCACGGAAGGCTAAGTATATCTCATTACATGCTTGAAATTTATGGCTATAGGTTTTAGAGGTTAATGTGATATATATTAAGTCGGACCCCGGAGACACAAGGTAATTGCACCTATTAAGATTAATTTAGCTCTGCGTAATCGCAGACAAAGTTCATTCTGTTTTGTGCCCTGAGTATACCACTTCCACTGCGCAATAAATCTAGGGTTAGATCTGAACATTTACTTTATTCCCATGTTTGATGTTGCACATATTAGTTTTTGTCCTACCTATGATGAAAGTTCGCACTTGCAAAAGGCAAATATTTTTTCTGGGGAGAATAAAATGCGACTTTACTGCCGCTGCACAGAGCTGGAAGTGCAAACTTGACGTTGGTAGGAGAAAATATTATCTTTGCGTACATTAAGTATTCGCCTGATTACTGAGTTCAAGTTATAGCCAACTTAGAGATAAATGAAATTCATTAAGAGATAGAAAAGTTTATTTTACAAAATGTACCACTTGTGTTTATACCAACTAATTCGGTCGGTGTCGTTTGAGACTTAAATCTACAGCTATATACACCTGGACTTCGAGCGCCGTCAACACAAAGACAAGATGATACTCCTCAACAGTTTTACTTGGAACAATTTAAACTGTGGCACACCGGTGGCTCATAGACTTATGATGGTAACGGGTGTAGTTTAGTCCACAGTGCACTTGTGCAGTAACCGAGTAGCTAGTGTTCGCAGCGCGCGAGCCGCTAGTATCGCCACTGCACCGCGGCGCCGCCACGACAGTACGGTCGCGCCACAGGCTCACCACTGTTCAACATTTAAGTAATTGAACACTAACCGCTGTGAGCGCGAGCACTGGAATGTGTATGTGAAAATGAATACGTAGTATTTGATAAATATGCCGAATGTTGCAAGTCCGTAGGACGAGTCCGTGCCGTCACTGGCTCGGGTCGCGGTGCGAGCGGGGGCAGGTTTAGGGCTCCACCTTGGCTCGCAGCGGCAGCTCCTCTTGCGAGGCGGCGCGCGGCGGCGGCGGCGGGCGCAGCACGTACCGGTGCAGGAGCGTGGCGACCGCAGCGCCGCCCAGCGGGCCCACCCAGTACACCTGCGGACAGTACACGGTACACTGTAGCACTCGACTCACTCGCTGTTGTAGGACGAGGTAGGGCCACCGGAGTGCTGTGCTGTCACGTTTCGTGCGATGTGTAAGTAGCCGGTGGCCCATGGGGTTGGGAGTTTTATATCTCTATACAGATGTCTATGAGCGTCGATAGTCAAGGAAATGGCTCCAATTGCTCGTTTGCCCCCTTATATCATAAAAAAACACTGTAAAAGTGTTCCTTCTATATACAGGGTTATTTTTTGGTCACCGGCCTTTTCAGGTTTGGTTCAGAATCAATACATTCGATTTATGACATAAAAAATATCTACACCTTACATTGAGTTACATTAGAACGAACCACTAAAATACTGTAACATAAATCGTTCTAAAACGCGTTTAAAAGTTTAAGCATTCGACGTACAGCATGTGAGACTTGAAAATTGTAATATAATATTATGTGGTGCCAGCGGAGTTTCGATTGTTGTATTAAGTATGTAATAGTAGTTTATGCAACTGTCATATAAAGAAGGGTATTACATTATTTATTATAAAACACGAGTGTGAATTTTTCAAAATAGTACCTCACGAGTGTTTTAATACCCGTGTTATATGCAGTTGCATACACTGCTTTATCTTCACTAATGCAATTATTCAATTAATCAAACATTGCGAAACATTAAATTCACGCGTACTATTGGCCACATTCGTTGTTGGACCGGCGACTGTTTGACCGACGTGGCGACGACTGCTTTACCGACGATTTAAAATGCAATGTTCTTTGAAGATAAATATTTTTATTAAATACTTTAATTTCATTGCAAAAATTGCGGCGCGTAAATATATACTTTTTATAATTCAATGTTAATAAAATACTAGCTTCAATGTTGAAATATAATGTGAAAAAATCACATGACTTTACTTTTAAATTTCTACTAAACAGTAGATTATTCGTTGTCTGTGGCGTCCATTTTTGCTTTCATGTTTTTGTAGAGCTTTGTCTCTTTCTCGCAAATCCTTTGCAAGCTGGCATTGAACCAATGAGAGCGCAGCTGCAGCCACACAGGGCCAATCAGGAGGGAACGCGCGCTGTTATGATTTTGACATAAGGCTGTCTCACCACTCACTCTCTCTCTCTCGCTCTCACACAGTGTTATAATGAGATTTTACGATATCGATTTGGATATTATAATATCATGTCAAATTGCTTAAATTGAGTTTTTTGTTGTCTGAGCTATAACAGTAGTTATTATAAGTCAAGTATTGAAAACATAAGTAGAATGTTACAACATTAGTGTAGATAAAAATATTAATTCCACCTCCTTTTCGGGTCAATTTATTTGATAGATTTTTATTTCTCAGATTTTTTTTCGTACAAGATGTTTTTTGTTATGTTTATAGATACCTAAGTATTTAAGTTTTAAGTATTTATAATTAAGTTTCTGTATTTAATATTAATATTATACAAAATAATAAAGTTTTATTTGCCGGAATGAGGTTACAAGAATAGGTATTTAACATCTAGGGTAGTTCCCAACTCATTCTGCCGTTTCCGCGTGCAAATTGCGCAAGAATCTGGAGGGTTTGATTTAAACCGCGTACTATAACTATAACATACGTAGGTGCGGCACCGAGACGATCACGAATGCACATATTACGATTATCACTTACCGGCTATTTAAGTAATTGGCAACTCGCAAGTCGCATCTGTAGTCTGTGGTCGCATCGTACAACACCGCGCACCGAGACAAGCACGTGCGCTGAGCCTGCCGTCTCGTTGCGACTCCATTTAGAGATCCACAATGCGTCAAAATCAAAATTATACTATCATAATTCTATACTACTAATAGTAATATGTGTATCATCGTAGAGACTTACAAAATAACAATTGCTAAAACCTATGCTAGAAGATAAAATTGAAGCTAATGAATTTACCTCTAACAGCAAAATTCATACTGTACACACGAGCGGCTGCTATCTACCAAATAATGAGAACTTACTGATGTATGAAGTGTCAGGTAGTTCCGTGGCGGGGTGCTCGGCGTGTTCAACAGCCAGGAGCCCGGGACCAATAAATGTTGTTGGGTTTTTTTCAATTTTGTACTAAATTCGAGGTGATCCGCCCCCGTGCTCAAGTTTCAGCCTTCGGTCCTGCGCCTGATTTGTCTCCGTGGCGCGCAGTGTTGTGTTGCCGTCCCACCAGAATAGGAGAATGAGGGAGTAGCGCGTGCACTTGTGTCAGCGCGTGCACTTGTGCTCTGTGTAGGTTCCGGCAGACGGCTCGTCTCTATAGAAGGGGGCCTCTGCAGAGACAACATTGTTATTTTCGACGTGTCTTACCCAGTGATCTGGTTCAAACTTCTGAAGTAAAGCGGGCGCGAAGCTGCGCGCTGGATTGAGACTGGCACCTGTCATGCCGCCCTGAAAATTATCGAAGTAGTCATTAGGCAAGTTTGAGCTGACATTCCTCGGAGGTAGTTTATGAATTTGACAATACTTGATAACTTGATAAGCATTACTTCGTAATTCGAACGAGCTTGCTCCTAATGGATGTAATTTTAATTATTAATATTAGTCTGTATCTCTATAGGTGCTGACTTCTCAAGTTTACGCGAACGATGCACAGAGTAATGAGGCGCAGAGTAATAAAACTACAATGTTACAGAAGCTTTAGAGCAACCATACCTAGTCACACAAATATTATTTTGTATGGAAGCCCCTTAAATATTAGATTTATTTTAAATAATAATTTATTTTTATAGTGAATATATTATAACTAAATATTCTGTGAACATTTCAAGCATCTACTTGTTGCCGTCATCAATAACGAGCAAAAAATCACGATTGTTACACGGCTGCCATACTTCATTGTTTACAAGCCTTAATTATTTATTTTATTTTATTTTTTTAGTACTTATATGTTGTTATAGCGGCTCGGAAATACACGTACGTCGTAGACAGAGGGAAATACATCGTCTGTGACAATTTCAAATGTCTAACTACGACGGTTCATGACATAGAGCTCGGCTACAGGCGGAAGGACGGACAGCGAAGTCTTGGAAATAGGGCCCGTTTTGCTCTTTGGGTACGGAACCGTAAAAATTCCAAAAACGTAACATTTTATGTGCGTAGCTCATAAACAATGAAAATATTTATTCCTACTTCTTACGGCTATTTCATATCACTTTAACTTCGATCTCTGAAGGTACCGCGGTAGGTATATAATTTTTTTTTAAGTGACTGTATAAGTACCTGCTATCCTATTAAATAAACAAATATGTCACTTTGAATGCAAGTCGTAAAATCTGCTATTTAATTCGCAATTATCTTTTAGTTTCAATCAACGATTTATAAAATACTAGCCGAGTCACGCGGTTACACCCGCGTAATTTCGATCCCGTGAAAAACAGGAAATCATTCCATGACATCTCATAGGTACATTTTTTCGAGATAAAAACTATCCTGTGTTAATCCAAGTTACCCTCTATGTGTGTGCCAAATTTCATGAAAATCGGTTCAGCAGTTTTTGCGCTAAGGAGAAACAAACAACCAAACAAACATACAATCTTTCGCATTTACAATATTAGTAGGATTGCAAATTGTAAAATGAAAGTATGCAGCGTAGTGCGGCTGTAACGGTGGCGGTCGATACTGACCCCGGCGAAGATGAGTCCGGCCACGGTGAGGCCGACCTTGATGGGCGCGGCGGGGTCGGCGGCGCCGGCGTCCTCGGCCGCCCACAGGCCGCACAGCAGCAGCACCAGGCCGCCCGTCAGCAGCGCCTCCACCACCGCCCCCGCAAGCGCGCCCACCGCCGCCGCCGACGTGCCGCCCACCACCACACCTCGGGAGAAGGACGCCGGCGCCAGCCCCATCAGCAGCGCGAAGCCGAGCGTGGCGCCCAGCAGCTGCGCCAGCACGTAGCCCAGCGCGGCCAGCGGCGGCCNNNNGTCGAGGACCGCCGCCAGCGTCACGGCAGGGTTCATGTGCGCGCCCGACGCCGCGCCGAAGCCCTGCACCAGCGCCACTATCACGAAGCCGAAGGCGAGCGCCACCTGCGCCAGCTGCACGGCGCCGCCCGGCAGCAGCGACGCCAGCCCCAGCAGCACCAGCAGCGCCGTGGCCGCCACCTCCGCCACCAGCGCGCGCCACCACCGCACCAGCCACGCTAGCACACCACTCTTGTTTTCTGGAATCAGTTTGTATTTCCACTATTCAATGTTTACCCGACTATTCAACGCGAAGGAGTTTCTCCGAGACTGTTTCACTCTCTCTATGTGTAGAATGTAGGTGCCATTTGTTTTGTTTATATCCAGGCATCATGTTTCACTGTATTCGTGTTTACTGACATGAGATTGAGTATTGTCTAAAGTCTAAACAGAAAAAACGCTCTAGAATCATCCGAAGACAATACCATATAAATCTCCCCAACATAAACTACATTGTAATGGCACGGGCACTAATTAGTTACTGCTATCAATTTCTCACCGAGAGGTTTTGTAAATATGTCCGTCCAGACAAGCAAAAACTTCAGGAACATTTTTACGAAAATTGTGCGGACGGAGGAGGATGAAACTTGGCACTTATAGTTTACGTGTAGAGAGAAAACAAGTGCAGAACGCTAATATTTTTTAATAATAATGTTTTGTAGTACTTTAATTTAATAAATAAAACTTTACACACACTATATAACTATGCATTTGGCACATCGATACAACTGACACACGTAAATATTCATAAAGTTTTTGTGTCTTTTGCAAGTGTTGAAAATTCTATTATTATAAAAATTGTTTACTTTAGTTACGATGCAATGACATAACATGTCATATGATATTTAGTTTTTATTTATTACAAAAAAGTTTCACTTAGATCGTATATCAATCTTCGTGGGACCGCTAGTAAATATAATAAGTTATTGTGGCTTCCAGCGAGCGAGTCCATCGGTTACAACTTGCAACAATACTCGTGAAGCCGCGACAGCTCGGCGGCCGCGGCGGCGCGGGTCCGCGCGAGTGGCTCAGGTTTGATTGTGTCATGACAGTAAATCAAATATGCTTTACATTGTCTTGATAATGCAAGTAAAAATATCACAAGTTGCAAGTAAAAATATCACGAGGAAACCTGCACGAGCCGATAACTGAAGACCTCATCGGCAGTTGGCCACAAGTGAGGCCGAGTCTTTTACTAACAAGTTTAACGCATTGCTTCCTGTTTTCGTCAATTCTACAGCTTATCTAATTTTGTGTCGGTTTGCGTTCGGTACGCTACTAACGACGACAAATAAACATATACTTAATCAAATTAAATTTGCTTTTATTATATCTGAGGAAACAAAAGAAATTGAAAAAGTCTGCTGCAAGATCGACAACGTGTCAGAGTGTATTTAAAGATATTTCGAGTCGCCGACGCTGTCATGACTTTTAATAATATTATTGAGAATATCACAACGAGACGACGACTGTCGACGCATTTAAATGTCAACACAAATCCGCGAACGAACTTTATGCAGTTGGGGCGAAGGGCGGGCGGTTTCACGAGGGAAAGCCGAATGCGCATAAACTTCACGCAGCAATATCATGTTCGAAACTTTAATAACACAAACACATGCTTCTAAAGACTGGTCCGACTAGTGTCGACTAGCGGACCGCAGCACGGCGAGGGGCCGCCACATGTCGGCCGTGTCGCCGCTGGCGGGCGGTGAGAGGGCGAGCTACTGACCGTCGTTCGCCATGGCGCGTGTGGTCGGAGCCGCGAGCCGACTGCTACTGCCGAGTGCCGAGTGCCGCGTGCGGGCGCGACCGCACGACAGCGGGGCGCGCACCCTCGCTCACGCACACGCACACGCACGCTCGACGTCCACCCAAAATAAATACTAGTCTCCACTCTCCTGCCCCGGTGCGTGGCGCGACACTTTACTTTGTCACTCTCAATATTAAATAATTTACAGTTTGATATAATTAATAAATAATATTAACGTGAAGCAAAAACTTCAGGAACATTTTTACGAAATTTGCGCGGACGGAGGAGTATGAAGTTTGGCACACTTATAGTTTACGTGTAAGAGAAGTGCAGAACGTTAATATTTTTTAATAACAATGTTTATAGTACTATAGTTCAATAAATAAAACTTTACACACACTATCATGCATTTGGCACATCAATACAAATGACACACGTAATTATTGATACATATAATAATGTTTGTATAAATTGTTTACCCCAGTTACGGTGACATAACATGTCATTTATTATTTGGTTTTTATTTATTACAAAAAAGTTTCACTTAGATCGTATATCAATCTTCGCGTGATCGCTATTTAATACAAATACCTAAGTACTTACATTGCAAAAAATTGGCTGCGTTATAACATCAATAAATAAGCGTTTATCCTGTCAATCGGGAACAAGCGTAGGCTTTCCAACTTCAAAGTACAAGTTTGCGGAACATAATAATTTCAAATACGAGACAAGGTTTAAAAAGGCGGGATCCAACTAATTTTATTTAGAATACAATAAAAAACAACAAAAGACAATAAAAAACTATCTTTGTAAAGGAGAAACTGCCGGGTAAGATTTTGATGCCTCTTGGCACAAGCGTATAGTTGTTGAGGTATACCTAGGTAGTCCCTACATAAATACCACAACAGTAGGTACCGGTATTGATTTACGGTCTCCTTTGAATAAACCTCTAAGTGGTGTTTAAATGAGTTTTTTTTCAAAGCGTCTATTGAAATGCACTTTTTGGCGTTCGTTCGCCAAAAAATATAAAAAAATATAAAGACATAAATTGTAGGAATTTTTCTCTAGTTTAATTTTGTATATAAATGTTCCCTTCGTAAAGGGCGTCGGAAAGGAAACATTACCAGAAAACTGTTTGGCGCCATCTTCTCTCGTATCAATGAGGTGGCAAAGCTGAAATTCGCAAAGAGCATACCGATATACATAAAATAATTAATTTTCAAAACTCCCGGAAAACTTTCAAGGTAAACCCTATTTTTTCGACCAAATGACTGGACTAAAGGTAAAAACTCCAGCAAAAAAAAGCTTAAAATAATTTATTGGTCAATATAATTACAATAAATAACATTCCTGCAGTCGCTGACAACTAAGTACGAAGTTTGCCAATTGTAGATTGATGGAGGCAGCCTGTTTCGTAGCGCGTCCCGTAGCAGCCCGTAGCTGTTGCTGCGTGGTTCCTGCACATTTGTTCCGAGCTTGAACTTCTGTTGAGAAGTGAAGAGAAGCCCAACAGGTACGGCTTATCGGTACAACTTCGATGCTATGGACGCTCCTCGTCTAAAGAACTTGTGCGCCTCCGCCCTTCCGTATAGGAGCAAAAGTACGAAGGAAGAATGTCCTCAGAGCGACCACTCTGGCTGGGCCTGGAGGTTCAGGTAATGAACTGCTACCTGACCACTGAAGGCTGGTCACATGTAATAATATGTTCCAGATGTTTCGATTAACACCTTTACTAGAAACACAGCTTACTTGGATACTCGACTAATGAATAAAGTTTATGAATTACAAAATATTCATGTTAGGTCCTAGTATTTAAAATAATCGCAAATGAAGTACATAGTAGTTTTTATATAAATTTAATTCGTATAATATTTTTGCAATTAAGCAAATTGTCATGAAACTGCCACGGACAATAGGGAGTCGTTCAACATTATTACAATAAATAATACAGACTATAAAATACGGTTTCATGTTGAAGTAAAGTGATTAATATTTATAGCAGCAGAAATTGTGTCTAAGCAAGTATTTAGAATTATCTTTAATTCACATCAAATATATTCGTCCTACCTGTGTAGGAGGAAAATGTTTTCGGAGAAGCAAGCAAGTACATAATATTGAAAATGGATCAAAAAATATATTATTTTTTCTCATTAGAAGTTGGTACCTACAGGAGCCGATTCCATTACCATTTTAAGTAAGTAGGTACCTACAGGAGCCGATTCCATTACCATTTTAAGTTGGTACCTATAAGAGCCGATTCCATTACCATTTTAAGTAGGTACCTACAGGAGCCGATTGCATTACCATTTTAAGTAGGTACCTACAGGAGCCGATTGCAT
>LUGF01033051.1:158994-183800 GCA_001625245.1 Calycopis cecrops | reverse complement strand
GCAGTCACTTTACAACGGTCTCGTGTAAGCGAGAGGTACCTCCCCGATAGTGCCGGCCCAATTCGACAGCATGCAAGCATGCATTGTGGCACTTCCTCTTAGAAAAAAGTTTGTCCGTTTATTTGACTCCGTATTACCTGAAAATAGCTGAACAGATTTTGATGTAAACTAATTACAATGCAAGAAAACCTCCGTCAAAGCTAAAAACTAAAAATTTAAGTGTCCCTTGTTATAGATTTGATGAGGGTAAAACCGCTGGGCTCAGATAGTTTAAAAATTACTAATTAAAATACACGGTTCTAAAGTTTGCAAGATCTAGTCTAGGATATAGTAGTAATTTTTTAAATATTATTTTAATTTTATTAATTTAGATAATTCAATAGTCAGAACCCACAAGCAAACTTAAAACTTCGTAAATACATTTCTCTCTTACAACTTCCCTCTCAATAAAAAACCAGACATCAGGAACCGCATGAAACATACAACGGGCTAGCTATTATTTGACCTCACCATTAACTGTCTGGGTCAAGTTTTCTTGGTCTTA
This sequence comes from Calycopis cecrops, assembly GCA_001625245.1. Classification (NCBI taxonomy): domain Eukaryota; kingdom Metazoa; phylum Arthropoda; class Insecta; order Lepidoptera; family Lycaenidae; genus Calycopis; species Calycopis cecrops. The sequence continues at coordinate 183,256 of LUGF01033051.1, read as the reverse complement.
CTAACCTATTATGAGCAATTTATGAACAATTAGGGCTTCTATTCAAAATACATGAATCCATCACACGGTCATTTGTCGTCAGTTAATTAGAATCAACTGACGTTAGATGACCAATTAGGTAATTTTGTTATTGTGAGTAGCCGGTGGCCCATTGGAGACGATGATGTTGGATTGGAACGCAGGTGCATAACGCAGATTTCAATGGTCCTCGGTAGTTAATTAATGACTCATATTGAGTAGTTAATTAATGACTCTTACGTTTGCCACGTATACTTTAAAAACCAAAAGGTAGAATTTGCTTGCAAAGTGCGCTAAAAGATAATAGTCAAGTTCTTTAATATATTTAAAATTTACACAAAACCGCTTACCGCTTACTTTAAAGAAAAAGGCCAACAATTTTTTTTGACCTCATTTAAATGGCACAATTTCAATAAATAGACTTTCGTTACATTTAAAACCATGTATAAAACCTAACTATCTATAAAAAGTAACAAAAAAGAACTAACGTGAATAAAAAACACATATATATTTACAGTCATAAAAGCAAGTATAAATTTTCATTCAACTCCAAAAGAGAGCTCCAGAATGTTCCAGAACACGATCCCGGGTAATACACTCCGCCATTTTGTTCCCATTTACAGCGACAATAAAATATCTTGTTACCGTGTCCCATTGTCCATCGTAATGAACGCCTTTGACCAAACATTCCCCGCAATTGTCCCTGATTCCCGCCTCCTTACAACATTTGTTGAAATAACGAATGATATGTCGGAAATGTAAGGCTTAGTTTACACTGGTGCACACTATTGTGCAATAAAATTAAATACTTTTGTAGTTCAGGTGACGAAAGACGATTGGTTTGGTCGTATTCTTAATCTCAAAGATCAATTTACGTATCACTGAAATAGCTGACCCGACAGACGTTGTCTTGTCATTTATTGGAAAATATGTCATGGTAACGTGTTACGTGGCCGAATTGTAAAGTCGTTACTTTGCCATAAAGTAGTGTATTTCAAGTACTCATCATATATTTAATGCTATAGTCGATGTATCGCATCGACTATAGCATTAAATATATGTTGATAAATTATAGCCTATATGTTAGCGAAGACTAAAAGCCATAATATAACCAAAAAAGTTTCATCAAAATCCGTCTAGTAGTTTTTGCGTGAAAGCCGTACAACAGACAGAACAGTACAGACAAATATCTTCTACAGTTTTATTATATGTAGAGATATTTAAAAGTAGCACGAGTACGTCAGCTCTGAGTTCAATTGTCTGTGCTACGCGGTGCTACAAACATGGCCAGTGCTACGCGGTGCTACAAACATGAGTAGTGCTACGCGGTGCTACAAACATGAGCAGTACTATGCAGTGCTATAAACATATTGTGCAGTGCTATGCAGTGCTACAAACATGAGCAGTGCTACGGTGTGCTACAAACATGTGCAGTGCTACGCGGTGCTACAAAAATATGCTGTGCTACGAACTCCATGTGACTATTAGTACAATACAATAAATTTACGTGGCTATCGAAGCTCTTCATAGACGATTACCATAAGATATGAAAACCGTTATCGTTATATTTATACACCCTATGAGGAGCCCATCCGAAAACTCTAGATTCGTTCACAACTCACTGACCTGCTGTAATATCTCCCTCGACAAACCGATAGATTAGGCGTATCTATCGGTAACACCAAAGACATAATTAACGAAAAAAATAAAAAAAGTGTGTGCCTTACACCATATAACTGAAGTAAAACTTAATTAAATAAAACATTTTCATTACCGTTGTAACAATGACATAACATTTCAAATGACATTTATTTTTATATACAAAAAAGTTTCACTTAAATCGAATTTGAATTTTGAACTTGAAAGAAAACTTCCATTAGCCTCGCCCGATGTGTGATTTTTTGTAACGCTCTAGCCTGCTTACTCCCCATGTCAAGCGCGCGTATAGAAGTTTTACATCAAAATTACATGAGCAACGCCAGTTGTCAGAAATAACAATGGCATTCATTTTTCATATGTTACGACAACGGGTACTTCTTACTTGTTCACGTACACGAGTCGCATAGCAACGACTTGGTTACTTCTGCCGTACATACACATATTAACCTTTAAATAATAACATTTTTTATGGTCTAGGGAGCAAAGGACCTGTCGGAGCCGATTTCATGACTACCGACGCCAATAGACATCCGCATATAGGCTATACAGATGCGCTGTCCTCCTTTTTATTTCCACCTGCATGGACCACTGGCTACTTACAGACCGCACGAAACGCAACAGCACAGCTTTTTCTTTACCTCGGTCTCGTGTGAGAGGTACCTCCCCGGTCGTGTGTGGCACTACCTTTTACTAATCATGAAAAACTATTACGATATTCTTATATGTATTCGTAAATTTTACCCACGAGGCGAAGAGTTAGATTAAATAAAACCACAGTAGTTTATTATTTAATCTTGAGTTGCTGCAACTTAAGCGAGTGGTATAAAGTTACTACTGGTGCACTAAATTCAAACACGTCGGCTGAAATAATTTACACGCTGCAGACACTTAAATTATAAAGTACTGAGGAGTCTAGGCTTTTGAAAATATAAGTTATACGATATACTCTGCAATATAAATGTTATAAGTGATAGTACAGTAAGAGGTAGTGCCACGCTGCATGTTAGCATGTAGCCGAATTAGGCCGGCACGACCGGGGAGGTACTTCTCGCTTACACGAACCGATGTAAATTGACAGCTGTTATGTCGCGTTTCGTGGGGTGTTTAAGTAGCCTGTGACCCCTGGAGGTGGGAGGAGAAAGGAAAGCAACGCATCTGTATAGCCTCTATCCGGATGTCGGAGAAGTCGGAGCTATTTTCATGACTACCGATACAGACATAATAATATATGTGGACTTATTACACTACATTAGTCTAGTCCCGTGGTAATTACCATAAGGACTTGTGTTACGGCTACCTAGACAACGGAATATATTAATTATCATGTTTTATTAATTTAATAAATTTTATATTTTTAAGATTTTTATTATAGAAATACATAGAGAACATACATAAACATCCATGACCAAGCTAGAACGAACCCGCGACCTCTGACGCAACATGCTCCGCTCATCCGAGCAGCATCATTTTTTTTAATTGAGTGCCTCTGTTTTAAAGAATTAGAATATAATATTACGACTAGTTGACCCGACAGCCGTTGTCTTGTGATTATTGGAAAAAATGTTAACATGGTAACGTGTAGTGTTATGTGGTCGAATTTTCAATCCGTTATTTTGTCCCACATTAATTGTGTATTTCAAGTCGAGATATCGACTACAGCTGTATATATTGTGATATTATAGCCATTAAATTACCGAGGACTAATAATTATAATGTCCTCCTAGACGAATTCGGCTACGGCGGCCGTCTACAGAGACGAGATATACACGAGACGTGCACTTGGCTCTCTCTATGGAGAGACGAGCCAAGTGCACAAGTGCACTCTCTATTCGCTCATTCTCATATTCCGATGGAACGGCAATCCGACACGACCGGTGAGAAATCAGGCGCAGGACCGACGGCTTAGCAGAGCATGAGCAAGGGACGGGGGTGTAACACCGCCAACTTCCTGATTCTGGACTGTTATTAGAAATTGAAAAATCCCAATAACAGTTTTTGTTCGAACTGGGATTCGAACCCGGGATCTCACGTCTGTGGTTGAACACGCTTACAACAAGACCACAAGGCAGCGAGGACTAATATCTATATAACAAAAAAGTTTCATCCATACCCGTGATGTATTTTTGCGTGTGCGCCGCACAAGAAACAGACAGAATGACGTCTTCTACAGTTTTATTATATGTATATAGATTTCAATACATCTCTCCATTACAATACTAAATGTAATGGAGTGAACTTATGAACGTCACGCGGTTCGACATGCGGCAAACATTATCAATATATTAAAACTCATTAATACAATGTACATGTCTGGAGATTCGTAGGATCGTCGCCCGTTTTAATTAAATTTCAACTCTCACTCAAAGTTTAACGAGACATTCCAATTTCCGCCAAGTGACGGTATGTCGTCGCGTTTTGGGCAGATTGTGATCTTTGGGTTTGGAAGAGCGAGACGGCAACACGTCAGAATTAAACTGACACGTCACTAGTCAGTCCGTCATTAGTAAGCAGCAGAGCCAGGCATGCATCCATGCAGTTTGCTGCTGAATCGTGCTAGTACCGGGGAGGTATGCCTTAAGATGCTTACATAGAGTAACAGTTTTGCAATGTTATCGTACCGGTACCAACCCGTACAGGTTTTGTCGGTACCGGTAACCTGTTCCTCTATGTAAGCACCCTTAGACGATATCTTTATTGAAACAGCTGTGCTATCGCGTTTCGTGTGCGGTGTATAAGTATCTGGTGACCAATAGAAGGGGAAGAAGGGAATAGCACAATCACGGACGTCCTCGGTGCCTTGTCAAAGAACCGCGCCGACTTCGCGGTATTGCAGGGGTAAATAACATTTTAATTTATAAATTATAATAATATTATAATGATTGATGTTTATTTTGATTTTTTAAAGTTCGTAAAAATGAGGGTTGTCTTACACTATATTATTATTAAATATGTATATGATATTGTGAAACAATTAATAAAAAAAAATTATTGCTGACTGCACTCTATCCCACTGCCAGTAGGTGCATTTTAGTGATATACTTTACGGAAAAACTATAAGAACTTTGGGTTTTGGCTTAATGACAGTAATTTAAATATATTTCTAGATGTGTTATCTAATATTAAAATAAATTTGTAATAATATAACAGATAATATTATAATAGTAGTTTATGCAACTGTCGTATAATGAAGGGTATTAAAACTCGAGTGTGAGTTTTTGAAACGAGCGGATGCGAGTTTCAAAATAGTAACACAAGTGTTTTAATACCCGTGTTATATGCAGTTGCATACACTACTTTATCTTCACTAATGCAATTAATCAATTAATAAAATATTGCGAAACATTAAATTCATGCCTACGTTTATTGTCACAGCGCGCAGCGTCACCATTAAAATCTAACCAATGAGAGCGCAGCTACAGCGCGCGCAGGGCCAATCAGGAGCGAGCGCGCGCTGTTAAGGATTTTCACATAAGGCTCTCTCACCTCACCACACTCTCTCTCTCTCTCGCTCTCACACAGTGTTATAATGAGATTTTACGATATCGATTTGGATATTATAACATCATGTCAAATTGCTTAAATTGAGTTTTTTGTTGTCTGAGCTATAACAGTAGTTATTATAAGTCAAGTATTGAAAACATAAGTTGAATGTTACAACATTAGTGTAGATAAAATATATTGTACTACTAATGCCATCTATAATTTAAGTTGTGTAACCGTAATTATAAATATTGATACTAGCTTAAAAAATATCACGAGACCTTAAAAAGCTGCGCCATCTAGTTTTAAGGTGAGTTATAGTAAATAAAAAAGACCACCAAAATTTTACGCTGTGCAAAATTTTTTAGTGTCCGAGCAACGAGAGTCGGTGCGTTTTTTTTCTGATTCCAACTGGTGTAAAAAATGTATTTTCGATTTTTCGAGGGTAACATCGTACCCACTCCTGCGTCGATATATCTATGATTTAATATGTACAAATGTAACAAGAAATATATTTTACACCGACTTAAATAATCTCGCGAGCCCTTATTAAGTGTGTTTATTTATTGTTCTAATAATAAATTAATGATACATTAAAAGCCTAAAATACTTCGCACACAATGTGTACACTCCTTTACAAGAATCTTTCGTAACAATTTGTTTTGTTTCGTGGCCAGCCGGTTTCAACATTCGATTAATGCTACAACGTACCCATACTTTACGATTTTCTGTTGACTTCTATTTATACAATATCATTTTGTGAGATACAGTTTTCTTTGTCCGAATGTATTTTGATATATATTTCTGTGTTGTTTGATTACAAAGTAGTTTTTAATAAATATATTGTATGAAATTTTACATTTTTTTTATGGTATAGTGGGGCAAGCGAGCAACATCCGCATAGAGGCTTTACAGATACGCTGCCCTCGATACGTTTCGACAACTCCTCGTCAAGCTAATATCAATAGGTGACAATACACTCTATCAACTATATTGAACTTTACTTATTTCAAGAGGTTACACGAGCAAGTTTATCGTGCTAATACGATGCGATTGGCATGATATAATGATAATGTCCTCCCAGTCGATTTCAGCTACGGCGGCCGGGCCGTCTCTATAGAGACGGGCCATCTGCGCAGGACATATTATAGTGCACAAGTGTGCGCTCAGACACAAGTGCACTCTCTATTCCCTCATTTTCATATTCCGATGGGACGGCAATCCGACACGACCGGTGAGAAATCAGGCGCAGGAGGGCTTAACGTGCTCTCCGAGGCACAGGGGTGTACCACCGCCAACTTCCTGACACCTTCCTGTTATTAGAAATAATTGAAAAATTCCAGTAACAATTTTCAGTCCGACCCGGGATTCGAACCCAGGATCTCACGTCTGTGGTTGAACATGCTTACCACTAGACCACGAGGCAGTCGAGTCAGTCGACTGGCATGATATAACAATAATATGGAGACTAAATTCGTGTGAATGACCAGATAGGAGTAACATCAGTGTTTTTTTTTGTTTCACAACATCTTCAATCTTCTTCATCTTCATCATCATTTATTGTGTGCGTGTGCATGTCACTGAACTCCTCCTTAACGATTGGAGCGATGTTGATGAATTTTTTTGTGTGTGTTAAAAGGGATTTGTGAATGTTTTAGATTCATAAACCAGCCTGGCAGACAGACAGACAGTCAGTCAACATCTGTCGGGCAACTCTACGCGCGTGTCGGAGCAGATACTTTTTTATAGAAAAAGAGGCAAACAAGCAGCTAGAGCCTTCAGAAATGTACCAATCACCGAAATGCCTACAAACATTGGCTTAGAAAACATAATAGTAAAAACTACGAGCGAGCCAGCGGGAAAATAAAGACCGAACAACACGATACTAAATAAAAAAGTTACTAGAAAAACTAAAAAAAGATTTCTTTTAAAATTCAATTTTAAAGTAACTGCGAATATCGATACTTTAAATTTAAATACCACACATATCGGTTACTCGATTGCATCTGCTCCGTGGCTGATTCGAATACAATAATATAGAATATTCCGATAAAAATAATATTCAGTTTCGTATTCTAGAAATGCAATATCGCATGCGGTTTGAAGAATTCCAAACAGATTTCACGGAGTATCGGTGGCTTCGTTCCGATATTGTGAGATGCGATGCGGTCTTCGGTAACTGACTATTATATTAAATTTTCAACCGAGTGTTACATTCGAATGGTCTGATTTACGAGCCATAAATATTGTGATTGAAATGCAATAGATCGAATATTATTATACATTAGCTGTGCTTAGGTTTTACGTACAAAAATGTGCCAAGGCCAGGTAGGACATATGTATACAGTTTTCAAGTGATGTGAGGTCAAATAAAAAGACAAACACACACAAATGTAAAAAATGTTAAAACGTGTTCTTAAACGGACGAAAAATCTAGAAACAGTGGGGACTTGATGTCGTTTCTAAGTATTCCCAGTAAACTTTCTTATATTGTGGGCCTTCTTTCGGTCCGATCCGCTTAAAAAGGATATAAAATTGCAACAAGCTGTATATTACTAATATATTCTACCGGGTGTTCCAGACCACCCGTCCAGGCTGATATTTTCAAAAGTTTAAAAAAAAATCAAAACAAAAAAATACGTGTCAAATATTTTTTGAAACTCTATCATATCATACCAAAAACACCCCTCACTCCCAATCCCCTGTTAGGGGTAGGGGGTGCAACTTTAAAAATTCAAATGGAAACCCGTATTTTTTTTGCAGATTCGGATTCGTCATGAAAAAAGACAAACATTTTGTCTGGAACATTTTTTTTGATTCGCCATAGATGGCGCTGCAATCGACAAAAAACGATTTTCTTTGATTTTGACAAAAATCAAAGTCAAAAACAAAAATAAAAACAAAAACAAAACTAGAACTATGAACAAAAACAAAAACAAAACAGAATTAGTTCAAAAGCAAAACAAAAACAAAAATAATTTCCGATAAAAATTCCGAATCTGCAAAAAAAAATACGGGTTTCCATTTGAATTTTTTAATTTGCACCCCCTACCCCTAACAGGAGGTTGGGGGTGAGGGGTGTTTTTGGTATGATTTGATAGAGTTTCAAAAAATATTTGACACGTATGTTTTGTTTTGATTTTTTTTTGAAACTTTGCGAAATAATCAGCCTGGACAAGTGCTCTGGAACACCCGGTATATTAGCTGCAAATGTATTCCCTTGGGCGATATTATTTGATACACCGCGACCAGCCATGAATATAGTATTGAAGCCCAACAAGTGATGTATATGACACCATCATTTAATATGACCAGTTGGTATGATATTCATGGGGTTGGTGACGGTAAGAAATAACATGACCCAAGAGACACCACGTGCAACGAACATGGTACATATTAATAGAGTTCTTAGATACAGCGTGTTGATATTTTGGTCACGTATAGAATAGTTGTGACTTGAAATCAGAATGGCGTCAAGCCAAGCTGACTGCTAGGTATTATTTTTCAAGTGAAAACTTCTTAAACAGCGTTAAGCAAGGATAAATATATAAGGTCGTTGTACTGCATGATGAATTTTAAAATGGTTTAAATTTTTAATTCTATCGGAAGTTTGTCTGTGATTTTCATATTGTATTTGTGTACAGTATCAATATTAGTAGAGAAAGTTATTACAACTAGAGATTTATGATTATTGAACCCTTGGCAAACAAAATACAATACACATCTAAAAATAAGAACTAGCTTTGTTCTATAAAATTTGATCGATTTAGCCAAAATTTATTTTTAGTGTTATAAAACTAATATAAACAACTAAATTAAAAGTAATGGGAACAAAACCTTGCTTATTAAGGTCTGTACGATATTTTATGAAAGTCTTCACCTTTTTATCTTGTTTTTTTCTTAAATTTTTTTTTATAGATTATACCAAGTTTTTACGAAGTGTTTTAAAATGTAAGCACATATATACGATTTCGCCTTTTGTCACTTATATGACGAAATAAAACAGTATTAACATACATAATATCCCTTTTAGCATGATATGCATTAAAAATATCACGCGCATATTATATTTAAACAACTAATTTACAAACGAAACGTAGTAAAATAATATATTTATACATGAAATCTTGCTTACTTAATAGATGAATTTAATATTGAATTATATTTTTCAAATTATTTTAATTAATGCATTAAGTTAAAATAGTTATGTATAATTATTAACTTTGTTTTCCTATTATTTAAAGCCATACATTAATTTGGTCATTTTAATTACCACACTTACTTAAACAACACGATATTCACATATTTTCTGTAGTCGGAATTTACGTATGAAATGAAAAAAATAATATTTATATCAGCCTCTATGTATATAATCTGACCGACCTCAAACTGAATCACAAAGTTCACAAACGACCTCATTATTTCGTTACCACCGCAGATTAAAAATAATTACTTGTCAAAAACTTTGTGAATAGACCGTAATGGTGCGGAACGGGGTTAATGACATGCTCGTAGTTATAGTTCACACCCTGTATATGAGCGTTATAAAGGAAAGTTTGTTTTGAGTGTATCATCATCATTGTATTTAATTAATGATTATAAAGCTTTAAATTGCTTTAGTTCCCTTTTTTATATTTTTTAATACCATTAGGAGGAAAACGAGCACTCGGAGATGAGAGGAGGATCCATTTCGCTGTTTTTTTTATTCGAAATCTGTATGATGATGATTCATCATCAGATCCTATATGGTTACTGCTGGATACACTATTTATCTCACTAGCAGTAAGCGTACAGGATCAAGAAAATCGATAAATTTTTCATCAAAGTACAGTCGACTCAGATGCAGTAAAGGCGAATAGATACGTGACTAAATCTCGTGTAAATCTAATAACAAGAAGTTTATAATGTTTGAATTAGTTTCTGTCCCCAAGGAATACCATTATGGCACTCCAGAGCGTGACTAATGTGCTAAGAGATATACACTGCAATGCGAAAATATTATGCATTATTCTGTGTGTATAACTTTGTACTGGCTGGCTTTTATTGCTGCTATATGTAAGACTGCTCGGGCATTAGTGAAATGTTTTTGAGAGTTATATTAGCTGTTATCCACGGCTTCGCTCGCGTGGTGTTTCGTGATAAAAAGGAGCCGATGGCACTCTTCAACCCTTTATTAAATCTTAAATAACACCATAATCATATTTTATAGATAATAGTACGCAAACCTATATGGACTGGTTTTTTCCAAAGCCATACAATCGTCTTGCATTGTTTCGATATTTCTTTTCTTTTTACAAATAAAGTTAGAATTTTGTTAATATATCGGATGCAATTTTCGCTAAATCTCTCAACTCGTACCACATAAATGGTCTGCGGTGCCGTCGTATTGTCCAGTCCGGTGTGCACCGACCGTGGCCAGCTGTAATTATTGCAGACCACTCTCTGTCGGCCTCCTTTTGTGCGCAACTGCACAAGTTTCGAATGTTAGCTTTGTTGATAGATTCATCTTACAAGATTGCTTTTAGTACAGTTGTTTAGTTTGGATTCATGAAGAAATAATTGATTGTTCTTGCTATAACTCATTAGAGCTACTGCCACACTACATGCTTACATGCAGCCAAATCGGGCCATCACGATCGGGGAGGTACCTCTCGCCTACATGAAAAGTGCGTAAAGTGACAGCTGTGGTGTCGCGTTTCGTGCGGTGTGTAACTAGCCGGACTAGTGGGCGTCGATAGCAATGAAAATAACACCGAGTGCATGTTTGCGCCCTATAACATAAAATATATATTCGTTAAATCTAAGAGTAGGTCCTAGAGTAGGTATATAAGAACACCAAATCTCACCATTAGGATGAGATCGACCATTAGGCAGTTGAAACCACATACCCGCACATTATGTGTATGAGAAAGAGGGAGGAGAGAAAGTTTCTGCCGGAACAAATTCTTGAACACGTTCACTATTTTAAAAGTTAGAATTATCTCTAATTTTGCATTAATAGAAAAATAAAAGTCAAAAAGAATACAAGTAAATTCACATTATTGTTCTGCTTACTTTAATTACAATTTTACAAAAAGAAACTCAACTATATCTCACAAAATTAGGCCAGACTAACGAAAATTTACCACAACATTTTTTTAAGCACCTTTTTAGCGTTACCGACGAGAGCCAGTTGTGGAAAATACAAGTGCGACCCAAGAGATACATTTAAGGAAATTGGTAGTCTGGCTGTTTTCCCCCAATACATTTTAAAATCTAATATTAACGACAAAAGGAAATTAGATTTTTTATTACAATATAGACCTCAAAATACTAAAGTAGTCTATCAGTTCATTTGAAACAGAGATTTCTGAATGAGTTATCTTGTCTGTATCTAGTATCTACACGTAATGAAATGATATGATATGTTGAAACACAATTATTGTTGTGTTAATTGAAACTATTATGTTTTATAGACAACGGTATCTAAGTACAGAAGCTAGGTCTCGAACTGTGCCTGAGAGTCCAGATTTAATCAGGACTAAACCTAGACTAAACTAAAGTGCACATACAAACAAACAGAAAAAGACTAACAGAAAACAGAGACCTTAGTACTATTAGGAATGTTCTTTCAATTTTCGTCTTTATTTGTCTCGCTCTGTTTAAATTTTATTAAAAAACAAAGTAATGTTTTTATTGGTTACTAACTGTACAATGCGCACATTGCTATGTTACCCGCTAAAATAAATTTAGATGAAGAAAAGGCCTTACACAAATTATCTATTATTAATTTGAGTAATTTTATGGATAGCTACGATGGAGTGAAAATTGCATCATCTATTTGATGTAACTATCGCATGATTAAATGCATAGTTTACGATTTTATAAAAGACAAACCAACATTCATTTTTAAATATTAATTAATTAATTGTCATAAAGATTAAAATCAATTTTAACAGTGTAAAAATAATATAATTATATTATTAATACTGATTATTATAAATAAAAGATTGTAAATATCATAATAACAGTGATCTGTAGCACATAACATGCTCGCATTGCAATGTAGCTTTGCTACGAATAAGCGTAGTGCAGCTACATTGCGCGCTACGAGCATTCGTAGCACCCACTTGCCTGAACTTTCCGAGCCGACTTGCTTATTTGTAACTTATTTGTTAGGATAAAACCAAAGCGTTTATATTAGTTTTCCCTTATCTCATTATATATGAGATAAAAACACAGCATAGACAGGTTTTTGATATTTTTAAAAGATATTTTTATTTCTTTACTTTAAAAAGGACACAAGTAAAAACTAAATATTGGTGACCTCGATGTGAATTTTACATAATATAAGGGAGGCATAGAACCTTTTTATTGTTACTTTCGACCACAGTCCTCCGTATAAATGTTATGTAGACAATATGTTATCCTACTATTCCCCTCCCTTCCAATCGGCCACTTGCCACATGTGGCACTTTACAGCAGTATCACGTGAGTGACTACTTCCCCTCTTTTGACGCCGATACTAGCTACAATACAGTATGAAATGACCTTACTTTATCTCGTATTTTACATCAAATTAGAATTAATAATATTTAAGAAGATATCAAAGATTTTGAATTAACAAAATTTATTAGCACTCACGATATCGATGCTGAGCACGCACCGTTCGCGGTGCGGGCATTCCGAAATAAATTACGATTCTTCGATTACAATCGAGTGTAATATATTTTAAATATGAACTAATGGTGCTACACGGTTTCGCTCCCGTAAAATATATTTTCTAAATTTTCAACAATAAGTTTATAAAGATCTATATAACAATTTTTTTATGGTATAGGTAAACGAGCATTAAAATAAATAATCAATTATTAGGTACATTTTTATTCTTTTTCTTAAAGAGTTAATAATACTTGTATAATGTAAGCGGCCTGTACCGCCCCTGTCGTACCCAGAACATCATTTACTAAAATACGTATTTAGTACAAGGTAGTGCCATTAAACAGCCCGTTTGCACCTTTAATATACAGTCCGTGTAACATACGGCGTTATCTCGTGTAACTTTATCACCTACATCACACGCCTGTTGTACCGCGTCTGCGGTGACAACTCGGATCTGGTAATAAATGTCCGCACTCGACTTATGAGCGACCCTCGTGTATAATTTGTCTACATCACAAATTCACGAGAATTGTACCCACTATGAGGTTGATGAGATTACTAGACTGTACACCTCTATAATATATACATAGTACAGGGTTATTTTTTGGTCACTGGCCAAATTTTAATATAAGGAAGTATACATCATACCAAGTGTGTGTTTTAAATTTTATCGTCTAATTGTAATATTTTGTTAAATAAAAATCGATTTGAAATGGTCCTTAAAAATACTTCGATTGTTGTTCTTATACGAACAATATATATACGAATATATCAGTTCACTGTCAATTTTGTGGTTCAAGTATTTTACCTCCTCAGCTTCTTGATGCGACGATATTTGAATATAGGCGATAATGACTGGCCAGCTCATTCAGGTGGTTACTGTATATTTTCTATGTCGAGCAGAAGTGGAGCGTCTTTCACAGTTTGTCGTACATACAACAGTTGATTTGAGGACTTTATTATGTTGTCTTTAATTACGCTATCATTAAAATTACTTGCGCTTCCCTATAGTTCTATTCTGTATATTCAAATTGGTTGAATATAATGTAAAAGTAATAGGATTGTCAAACGTGAAGTTGACTGCATTAAAACATCTCAGATCCAAATTGAGAGAGCAAAGAGAAGACTATTACAAACACTCCCAGCCCCTTACCATCGCGAGCGGCAAATGGAAGCTATAGGTTCTATTTTGTGACTGACGTGGCTATTTATAATTTTACAGCATGTGAACTTCTCAAGTTCTCGTTGCTTTTATAGTGATGACATTAAAATATGGGTTGCTCATGCTGATTTGCCGCCAAGTATACATCACCTTAGGCACTCTATGGGGGAGGCCTTTGTCCAGCACTGGACGTCCTCCGGCTGATGATGATGATGATGAAGATGTTGATGATGATGATGATACGTAGTTGAATATACACTTCTGCGTTTTTTTATGGTATATTGAGGGCAACGATCAGTCGGAGTCATTTTCATAACAGCTGACGGCCATAGACATCCACATAGTAGCTTTACAAATGCCCTGCCCTCCTTTCTACTCCTACCTACATGGGCTAATTAAGCACCGCACGAAACGCGACAGCACAGCAGTTAATATTTATAATAGGTATTTTTAGTGTGTATCTTGATATCGCGACATTTGAATATTTTTTATAGTATGAGCGAGCAAGCGATAATGAGAACGTTTACTGACGCCTAAAAATAACGTTTTTTATGAACGTTTGTTGACCTCCTTGTAACTCCAGAGCAGGGCTACCAAAAGCTAAAATCGCAACCAAAAAAGCAAAGCTGTCTTTGTGGCGCCATTACGTCAGCAAGCGGTTTGGCTGCTCCTATTCGGCTGTAATTATACCGCCTTCTACTAATCACAGGTCTGAACGGCGTGAACATACTGGGCGCCCTCTCTGTTGTCTAAACAAATGAAAAGCGTGTTACCAAAACATGCGTCTTAAAACTCGATAGCGTGAACCTATGAATACATGTAAAAACCGCCGGAATTTCTATAAATACTGCCCAAAAAACGTTGCTTGTGCTATTTTTCTCTCTTTCTGCCGTAGATTTAAGTTCAAAATAAGTAACGTATTAGATTATTTTAAACAAAGTTTTACTACTACTTTTTTCATTTATTTGCGTATAATATTTTTACTGGTTATTAAATGACAAAGCCTTTTATATCACAATCCAATTACCAATATTTTAGAGCATCTCTGTGGTGACGCTCAACAATTTCATTACCTCCATGTCACACGGGCTCAGCGCAGACGCGTGTGTCGGAGTGTGGAGTTGCCGAAGCCTTTACGAAGCTAACTAAATTCACATTAAAACTTATACGTGCAGCTCACCGATCTCAATACTTATGGATATCTTATATCTACGGAAGGTAAGATAAGACTATAAGATATGAATGCTACGCATATTGCTGAAAGAACTAAATTGAACGTTATAACGCGATTAATTTCGAGCATTGGTATATTTGAAAACTATAAACAGTGTAAATTATTTGCGGTCATATTATACTATTTTAGTTTGGCTAAGATTTCTTCATCTGTCCATTGGTCCATTTGTTGAAAAACTTGATTTTTCTTTATTTTGAAACGATATTAATGTCAATATACAAGAATAGCATCCCATAAGTATTGAGATGAGTGACGCAGGTGAAGTTATTTGACAGCAAAAGCAAAGGGCTTTGGCCCCTTTCATTTTCAATAAACTTGTTCACCTTTACTCACACCTCCATCAGCACTTTATAAGTTTCTGTATCGACACGTACAAAGTCATACAAAATGTAGAGTAGACAAAATAGAATGGCTCAAATATATATTTTAACAACGACCAACGAACCGTCTAGGCCTGTGATTGCAGGAGATTATAGACAATCTTAGACATCTTCTATAAAATATTTGTAAGTAAAGTAACCGTCATGGTTACTTCACTTACAAATACTTTGGAGTTCTATGGGGAGCTCTCCCCGGTCGTGCCGGCCCGGTTCCGCTGCATGCAAGCATATACTAAAATTCAACACGATTATATTGTGCTGTCCAGATTGTGAAATTCCATTCGGCGAGAGCAATAGATGTACATAACAGCTACAAGCCGACTGTCTGGCTACTTGTACATATAAAATCTCTGTTGGTTCATACCTATATTATGCATATACGGCAAATGTAATCCAGTATTTCTGCATATTAACATACTACATTAGAAGGAGTATGGCTACTACACTATAGAGTTGACAGATGATTCCTAAGATAGAATACATATTATTTAGGACTAGCTATGCCCCGCGGTTTCACTCGCGTTTATTTGTTAAGAAATCCATAATATAAATTTCGACATCTCATTTCATCCCCTTAGTTGAATATCTACAAATCCTTTCTAAGCGGATGCCTACCTGCATGATAAATTCCTGCCCGATCCGTCCAGTGGTTTAAGCTGTGCGTTGATAGATCACTATGCCACCTTAGAGTTTTGTATATACAGGGTTATTTTTTGGTCACCAGCCAAATTTTCAGGTTTGGTTCAAAATCAATACATATACATTCGATTTATGAAATAAAAAGGAATAAAAAATAATTAGTTAAAATTAATTTGCCCATGTTATAAACATATTTCTTGGTCTTGGCATATGATTTGCGAGTGTCGCTCGGCTGGCGTCACTGACCTTGAAGTCGATACATTTCACGTATAAACCACGATCGCTGTATTTTTAAGGACCATTTCAAATCGATTTTTATTTAACAAAATATTACAATTAGACGATAAAATTTAAAACACACCCTTGGAATTATGTTTGATTCCTTATTTTAAAAGTTGGCCGGTGACCAAAAAATAACCCTGTATAGATATCTACAACCCTCCATAGTACTTAACAATTAGGTATTAATTACTTTCTCGTTAGAACTAGTCAGATTTAACCAGAATTCTTCAAAACATTGAATTGAATTAAAATTTGAAAGCTTTTCATCATTTTACAACAAAAAGAAAATAAGAGAAAATATTTAAGAGCAAATGGAGTGTTGGTGAAACCGCATTTTATTAATTCATTTTAAAATGGATAAATTACGATTTCATTTTCACGTTACACATTTTGTGTGTAAAATATTCAATTTTTTGTGTATTTTGGAGTTGAATGTGTAATATAAATTTACATATTATTATGCACATTTTGGAATAGAGTTTTTTTGAAAATTGCGTTCGTCTTAACGTTCATTGAAAGAAACTAATAAACAACTAGCTGCGTCCCGCTGTTTCACCCGCGCAAATTTCGATCTCGTGGAAAATCATCCCATGGCATTCCATAGGACCATTTTTTCGAAATAAAAACTATCATATGTGCTAATCGATTTTACTCTCTATGTGTGTGCCAAATTTCATGAAAATCGGTTCAGCAGTTTCTGTGTGAAGGAGTAACAAACAAACAAACATACTAACTTTCGCATTTATAGTATTAATAGGATAATAGATCGATAGAACATTAACTACGACCGGTTGTGATTTCTTATCATCAGGTATTCAATAATAATTAATTATATGTAGCATTAATTTTTTTTACAGTGAAATATAGCAAACAGGCGTTCGAGACCTTATGATGGCTACCGACGCGACACCCATAGACTCTTTCTCACCAATCAATCACCGGAAACTTACAGCAACGCAACTCTCACGAAATAAACTTGTTTATTGATTGTGTATCTATAATCATAATAGTTTACCTACGGTCTGTGAAAACTTATTTACTGGAATTCAGCAATGACATTTATAGTATACGGGGCAAACGAGCAATCGGAATCATTTTAATGACTACAGACACATCCGCATGGAGATTAACAGACGCGTTGCCCTCCTTCTTCCTCCTGTCTCCACGAAACACGACAACAGCTGTTACTTTAGTCAGTTTTGTGTGAGAGAGAGGTACGGCTACATGCATGCATCGTAGCTCTCATTGCACAACTAACAAAAATAATGTCGCCTAAAAGCATTTGGGAGCTGAAAACTTCACGTGCTGTAAATTTATAGACTTAACTTTTAACGTCGCGAATGGAGCCTTTAGCTTCCATTTGCCGCTCTGGTAAGAGGCTGGGAGTGTTTGTAAGAGTCATCTCGCCGCGCCCTCGACTTACGTCTGCGAGGTTTTAACAGAGTCAACTGTTCGCAATGTACGTTAGACATGACATTTCACATTGGGTTCCATACTGTTATATAAAATAGTGGTAGGAATGTGACTTATGATGTAATTTTACGAGAATATTACTTACTAGTTGCGCCCCGCGGTTTAACTCGCGTAAATTTCGATCCCGAGGAAAATAGAAAAATCATCCCATGGCATCCCATAGAATATATTTTCGGGATGAAAACTCTTACTATGTGTGGACCAAATTTCACGAAAATCGGTTCAGCAGTTTTTGCGTGAAGGAGTGACAAGCTTTCGCGTCTATAATAATATTAGGATTACAATAAAACTACTTTAACGGATTTTATCGTGGTTTATTTAATTATTTTACGTAGGGCTTGGAAAATCTACACATATAATAAAACAGTAAAATTTTAGTGTCTGTACATTGAATATATTTACGAAAAACTAATTGGGGGCAATTTTAAAATAGTAACAGAACACTTTTCTATGATTTTTTATTTTTTTGTTTGTCTGTTTGTCCGTTTGTTCGGGCTAACCTCCGAAACTACTGGATGGATTTTCATGAAACTTTACATGAATATAGCTTACATATCAGAATAACATAATAAGTTTAATTTTTGAAGTCCGAAATCCACGCGGGCCAAGCCGCGGGCAGAAGCTACTAATTAAATAAACCTCAATTATTTTATCAAATATTAATTGGACTAGCTGCTTTCCTGTTGCATTAGGAACTATTCCGTGTCCACAGTAATATCTATATTAATAGCGTTAGAGACATATTATTTTGTATTATTATCATAATTATTAAGCATAAATTTGAACGAAATCTTATCGCCCCGCCTGGAGACAAAATCCAATAAATTATAGAACGAGAAACATTATAGATGCTATAAGATCGCTTCGGTAAGGACTGGAAGAAACGTAATTTATGGCCGAATGCCTCCGCCGCTGGCATCCGTGCTCGGCATCGAAATCGTCGACTTCGGCATCGAGTACTTATTAATAAATTTTGGTAATTTCAAATTCAAATTCTTTTCTCCTCTACTGAAAATAAACGTTTATTTCGTATTGATTATAGGTGTAGGTATTATAGTTATTGTATCTTAGTTATACGCGATGGTAGTATCTACAATCGAAACATTGTATTTTAAATTCATTACCTACACACACACACACACACACACGCACGCACGCACGCACGCACGCACGCACGCACGCACGCACGCACGCACGCACACACGCACACACTAACGCACACACACAATGCGAATTGGCATCAGAAATTCGTTTCACCATTTTATAACATTCAATACTTGTCTGTTTTTTATGAAATTAGGTACCATAAAAACGACATGAAATCAGAACGCGTCTAAATAATGATAACTACGCTATGCGTAGATACGCACAATATGCTCATTACTAACACTGTTTCAATCAAATTAAAAACAAAATAGAACAATCGCCTGTTTTAGCTTAGCCGATAATTTTGTTGTCTATTAGTTGCTTTACCTGATATGTCGCTTTATCAGATGTTTTCAGTGAGCGAACAGCGGTAAGAGCTGGTTTAGACTAAGCGATTTACGCGTGAGTCGACTTGCGTGTAGACGCTCACGTGTTGCTAAAGTAGGTACTATTTATAATTATATATATGCGTCTATCACTCGAGTGTAAAAAGCTTAATTTATCGGCGAGTGGAGATAATTAGGCGCCGTTGTTGCATCCAGAATGACACGTGAGTCGACTTGCGCGTAAAACGCTTCTTCTGAATAGCGTCTAAGAGTTATGCTTAACTACTTGATCGCTTTACGCAATTTCACTCATATATTTTACAGCGCGATCGTCTTCAATGTTACTTCAAAAAACTCGTTTACTATGCACCTATACGAGTATATACAATATTTATATTTGAAAAATATAGATTTATATTATAATTGTATTCATATCTTATTAGAAATAATTACATCAAATAAATTAGATTGAACACGCTAATGGCAGTCGTGATTTGCATAGATATTTCAAATTGGTAGGTTTGAATTATACAACACGAGATTGACATATCACAGTGACAGTTATTAGCGAAATACGTGACCGAATCAAATATAATTATATGGAAAATGACGAACGATAACCACTTTCTGCTATAGAAAACTAGGACCCCAGGAAAGGTGGAAGAAAATAAAAATAAGATTGTAGAAAATACCGAGCCAAAAACTTTTCACAACCTTGTACGAATCTTTTTAAAGGTGCCTGGTATGATGGCAATGAGTCCCTGAATAGGAAATGAATTTTATAAATTTATTTACGCCTTTTTTAACAGGAATTTAGCCATTTATCCCTCTCGACAACTATAAATGATAAAAATAAGGTGCATTATGTAGATAGTTAGTTCTTATAGAGAAGTGGTCGGATACAATGTTATTATTACCTAGCAGGACCACGCAGTTTTATCCGTTTAACGCTGGTCCTCTTGAATATGATCATAATAATATATTTAATATAAGTATAGTAGCCTTTATCGATAAATGGGCTATTGAAGACAATTTTAAAGCGGTCCAGTAAATAAAAAACATTCTGCGCTCAGTAAAATCGCATAGACGATGGTCGAGAAAATCATTATGAGTACTTCTAATTCAATTTGGTGCCGTACTTAATTTGGAAAGTTAATAATCATTTTCAAATAGCCCAATATCTATAAAACGCGACGAGACAGGTTTTACGGCGGGTACTCGGCGTCTAATTTAATTAAAATGTTTATAATTAATGAAAAAAACCAGATGACTGTTCGTTGTATTAGGTACTCATCCAGGATTCGGCACCAATAAAAGGTCATCAATCACTTAGAAAAAAAATGGTTAATTGCACACAAAAGCATACATTTTGTACGAAACGAATTGATATAGATCTATATTTTGGTAAGGTTTTTAATATATAATTATAATTTACCAATTTTTATTGTTGTAGTATGTGGTGGCAAAAGACATATAATAATACATCTGTTGTGAAAATCTCAACTATCCAGCTATCACGATCCATAAGATACAGCTTGGTGACAGACAGTGGGGTCGTGGTAATAGGGTTCCATTTTTACTCATTTGGTACCGAACCCTAATAATTTACATACTACAAACAAATCTTATATATGTAAGCGTATAGACTCATATCGTACCACACGAACTACAATTAATACATGTATATCGTTTCAGTAATTTCAGTACAAATCATTCAGTACTTTTTGTGTATAAAAATAACACACACATAAAAAACTTCCGCATTTGTAATACTAAATACTACAACAATAATAATAAAATAATGTTATATAGTCCAATATAGATCAAATAAAGATCTTCTATACTGTTCTATTCTATTATATTCTATTCTAAGAAAAAATCAATAGGTACAGAACACGGAAACCGTGTGTGATTATGAATTCAACAATTGTATTAATTATTAAATAAATTGAACGAATTGCTTGTATCAATTCCCACGTCTTGTATAATAAATGTGTCGACAGTGGTCCCAGGGGTTCCACGCGACGACGAATTTATGTTGCATTAGGATGAAAATTAAGGGATAATATAACAGAGCTTTATTACCAGTCAACCAATTTTAGGAAGAGGTAGTGCCACGCTGCGTGTATTCATGTAGACGAATTGGGCCGGCACGACCGGATGTTTATGGGCGTCAGTTGTCATCAAAAGAGTCCAATTACTCGTTTACCACCACCACTACCACCACATTCATCATCAATTTCTTAAGAGCACAGCTCTTGTCGGTGGAGTCCCTTTCAAATGTCCCTGTCCTCTGCTAATCTCTTTAGCTTCACGTACGTCACGACGTTAACCTTCTCCTTTAGTTGGTCTACATATGCCTTTCTTGGCCTCCCTCTTCCTCTCCTCGCTTTTATTTGTCCTTCCACAATAGTTTTAATGACATGGTCGTGCCGAACTAGGTGGCCAAACATCTTTCCTCTTCTCACTTCCAGCGCCTTCAGCAGAGTTCTTTTCTCTCCTACAAGTTCTAAAATCTCATCACCCATTATACTATTAAAAAATGTTAAGGGAATTCCTACATTGTGTATAGATGTTGCTTAACTGAAGTGATGCAAGCAACTAATGAATCGAGCGCTTTAAACCGTAACATAACCATAAACATCTTTTTTAGTAACGTTCTTATAACTTATTTCATAGAATTTTCTAAAATATTCAGAGGGTCTATATCAGTGGTTCCTAACCTTTTCAAAAGTAATACTCCTGTAATCTATGTGGAAAACTGTTTTACCCCGCTATCAAAATGTTGATACCAATTAACTGTCGCGCCAATCCTATAATTAGGTTACCTCTTTGCTACCAGCGTGAAATAGTTAAATTGTCCATTCTTATTACCCCCAGGATAGGAACCCGGGATCTATGTAAATAGTAGACTAAAAGTCTGATTATGATACATAGCAGAAAGCAACAGTTTGAAACCGGTTACCCATCCGGACGTCTCTTTAGTGTAATGCAAACATTCACAAATTGAGCGCCCCA
Organism: Calycopis cecrops; assembly: GCA_001625245.1. Lineage (NCBI taxonomy): Eukaryota > Metazoa > Arthropoda > Insecta > Lepidoptera > Lycaenidae > Calycopis > Calycopis cecrops. The sequence goes on along the minus strand of LUGF01033051.1, from coordinate 160,798 downwards.
AACCGTAACGCAGCCATAACCTTCCGTTTCGCACTTAAAACAAATGTCATGCACAAAAACGATTATCCCACATCAAAGCACCGATGTATAACAATAAGCAGTCATATCATGGCGATATTACCCCACACACAGCCAATTACACCCCGCGCACGGGACCATCGCCCCTAAGGTCACATAAATAAGAGCGAGCGCGTTTATGTACCCTAACGCCGTGAATTATTAAATTATTCGTGGAGTATAAGCTGTGCTTCGTTTGAACGATATTCAAAATACACAATATATATTTTTTATGAGGTCCTGGATATTTATTTGTCATGACTACCGACTGTTATATTAGAGACACTAAAATATTTTCTTTTTTTACATCGTAATATATATTTCCTTAGATAAAGAATAGTATAGATTTGACACGAAAAAATAATATTCCGTCTGAGCGGGATAAGAAATAGAAAAAATTTGTAAAAGCAACAAAGACAGAGATAATTTTACATCTCTTTCTAAGTTTCGGTTGTTTCCGTACGGAATATTTGAACTTTAGTCAGTTAGTACGTCAAATTTTGTGAAGATTGTTTGTGAAATTTGTGAATTGCATGTTTCAATAATTCGTTTTAATTTGTGAAGTGTACAAAATGGTTCATTGCAGCGTGAGAGGCTATAAAAACTGAACTGAACGGAAATTTGAAAACGTCCTGTCCAACACATAGGCCTTACTTAAGGCCCCCACCACGGCAAGGTGGTAGCATATTCGAGGGGACCTATTTTAAAGATTTCTCAACACTTCTTTTAATATTTCAGGGTCAAAATTGAATTATTCGATAAAAATCAAGATCAATCTTCAATAAAAAAGCATTCCGTTATCGTTATACATTGTTAATTAAAACAATATGCAAAAAATATTTAGCTGTACGATTACACTATGAAACATGACATTCGTGAAAAAAGGTGTAATTTTAAGAAAATTTTACAACAAAGTAGTATTTTTTTTATAGGATAAGGGGCAATCGAGCAGTTGGTAGATGACTACCGCCGCCCATAGACATCTGCAAAACTCGAGGCTTTGCAGGCGCGTTGCCGGTCTTTTAAATATAAGTAAGCTCTTTTCTTGAAGGACCCCAGGTCGTATAGGTTCGGAAATACCGACTGTGGCAGCTCGTTCCAAAGTGATGTTGTGCGTGGTAAGAAATTGCGCCTGAAACGCACAGTTGTATACTTTGGGACATCTAGGTGGTGGCGGTGGAACTTGGAGTTCTGCCTGAATGTCCTAAAGTGGAACTTCGCTGCGGGTATTAATCCGAACAACTCCTCGGAACACTCCCCGTTTTAAATACGGTAGAAAATGCAGAGCGAGCCTACATCTCTCCGTAACGCCAGAGAATCAAGCCGATCGGATACATATTGATCATCAATGATTCGAGCCGCTCTACGTTAGATGCGGTCAAATGGAGCAAGTTTATATTGAGGGGCTCTTGCCCAAAGGTGAGAGCAGTACTCCGTGTGCGGTCGTACCTGTGCTTTGTATAGTTGTAGCACATGCGCTGGCATGAAGTACTGCTTCGCCCTGCTGAGAACACCCAGCTTTTTAGAGGCAAATTTAGCCTTCGCTTCCAAGTGACCGCGGAACTGAACGTTACTCGATATGTCGACACCAAGTATACCGATATTAGCTGAGGCTAATAGGGGAGTATTCCGAAGACGAGGATACACGTCGAATGGGGTTTTTTTAGTGGTAAACCCGCAAACTTGTGTCTTAGTGGGGTTAAATTGGACTAAATTAAGTCGTCCCCATTCCGAGACTTTGTCTAAC
>LUGF01033051.1:137462-149170 GCA_001625245.1 Calycopis cecrops | reverse complement strand
CTAAATTCTTAATCATTTCCCACTTAAATCTGCGAATGGCATGTTGATAAACTCGCCTTGCAGCAGCAAAACCCAGCTCTCAATGGATGTTACTGAATGAAATATCATCAGCTTTGGGATCGCATTATACTGTTCTTTAGCGATTAAATCTGTTAGAATAGAGATTATCAGCTTATAACATTCGATTCACAATTGAATAAAGGCAGTTTTAATAGGGTTTCTCTTATACATTTGGAAACATTAGTTACAAACTATCTTAATTCTCATCATCAAACGGTTTCCCCAATGTGGTTCGTTATATGAGAATCATGTGAATTGCGTACGAACTTTAGCTTTGCTCTAATATAGCAGCTTTTGCATGTGAGCTCAAGAACAAAATAAATGATTTGAACATTTTTTGGAATTATTAAGTAATGCATTCGTCAAGTTTTTTTTCTTATTATTGCTTTTTTTAATCCTTTTGGATTATAAATTTTGAATAATAATGAAACTTGAAACTGTTTCGATCGAAGCAAAATGGTTTTTATCTGGATCAGTAAAATAAAGATTGTTCAAGGTTATATAATTATAATGTTCAGACTCTTGTACGCACGCACATACGCGCACAACCAAGCACGCACACACACACACACACACACACACACACACACACATACGCATGCCTGTATGCACGCACGTTCGTGTCACTATAAGATACCTCCGCTCGTCTCTATTTGGCTGGATTGCAGATTGGCTATATATATGTAATATGCTCTAATAAATAGTTGACAGAAATTAAAAAAAAAAATTTAATGATGCCAATTTTCAATTTAATATATTGCAAAAATTATTAACTTGTATCCCTACGTATGTTAAGCATCATTTAATTAGTTAGCTAATGCATGGCTTAGACCACGGAACTACACACTTAATCGTTTCGCCTCTTGACCCGGCACTCTCATTAATACAGTCTCCATTTGGCTCCATTAGGCGAGCCGCCGTGAAATATAATCACACACTCGAAGCCCATCTCGTAACAGACACTTTTCACTTCGAGTGTCCTCTAACTCACAAGATATTACAAAATTTGAAGATGCTCCTACCAGGCAATTACTGTGCAATAATTTAAGTATATTTATAAATATTTTACTGATTAATGAGACCTGAGTTTTAATAGCAGGTTCTTGTCAAGGTAGGACAGCAGTTGGAGCGATAGTAGATTTAATTGACATCCTCCTGCAAAACTTTACTTATTTACCTGTGAATCTTTATTTTTATCGGCGATTACTCGTACCAACATTTACATAAATTTGCAAAAAATGATGATATAATATGCCATGTTAAACCAAAAACTACACACACTTTTCAATTCAAGAAGAAGTCTAGCTGACCCGCTAAGTTAATTTCCTCGATTATTCTCCAATCTGGGCTAGGGTTAAATGATAGATTTCATAGATGTTGAAAGAGTAATTTTTTATACTTATATTATGAAAGGAACATTTTCAATTACATATTGATGATTTGATTTCTGTACTTTACTAGAAGTAGTACATTTTGTTAAGCCGATAGTAGTTGAGATAATTGACGAAAATATAAGTTGAGGTCTTGCCTACTCTTAATATGAGAACGTTGGTTTTCCTGGGTTTGAAGAGGAACCATTCGATTTGGTAAGTACTTCTTGCTCATTGTGTACTTTGAAACGAGCAGTCTCGTTTGCCTCCGTAAACTATTGACGATGATCATACTTAATCACTAAACTTTGTCGATACTTCCCTCTACTTATTTATGAAGTTTGTTTATGCTAATCAAAGTTGGGTGTATTTTGCGCGAAAGTTATTATTTATTTAAGTCCGATAAGCCGTCTAGGAAAATCTTTATCGAGTTTAATTGGAAGGCATTATGGCTTTACTTTCTATAGGCTTTTGTTAATAATTTTAATCCTGAATAAATTACGAGATTCCCTTTTGAATTTTGAGAAGGCGTACTTTTATTGAAATATTGTTTGTAACGTTAAAACTTCTTCAATGTTTTTTGAGGAAGGTCAGGGATCACATCTTATGAAGCCGTTACTAGACGAATAAATATGACTGGCAAAACGAACGAACGATGAAAAATAGATGTTAGCCGATTCTCAGACCTACCCGATATGCACTCAAAATTTCATGAGAATCGGTCGAGCCGTATCAGAGGAGTGTGGTAACTAACATTGTGACACTAGAGAAATAAACATCAGAGAGAAAAAAAGAGACCCTCAGTTGAGCTGCTCTTAGTCTGACAGTCCACAGAGAAAGAGGTAATGTTACACTGCATGCTTGCATGCAGCCAATTGGGCCGCCACGACAGGGGAGGTATCTCTCGCTTACACGAGACCGGCGTGAAGTGACAGCTGTGCGCGTTTCGCGCAGTGTGTAAGTAGCCGGGGGCCCATGGAGGTGGGAGGAGAAAGGAGGGCAGCGCATCTGTAGAGATCCTCTATGCGGATAAAAAAAGGCCTCTTACCTAAACCTGTCCCATATGAGTAGCCCTATCCGGCATAGTCTTAGCACGCAAGCCCTCCCACCAGTGGCAGCATCTTCGGGAGGGGAGGGGGGATATTCACATAACATAGGCATTCAACTTTAGTGTGCCAAAACTATCCTACTTCTATGAGCAGAGGATATGCGGATATCTATGGGTGTTTGAAGTCATAAAATGCCTCCGGAGTAATGACCGGCGTCCTTCTCGGGTGGACTGGTTGATGGATGCCCGGTAGAATTAATTGTGGGGATATTGCGTGTGGACGACCAGGTTGGCGCACTGGTACAGGGCTCTGATAAGCGGCGCATGTTGCGCCAGGGGTTGCGGGTTCGAATCCTGCCTCGGTGGATGATTTCAAAATTCTTTATTTTGCAAAAATGCGGTACATTTAGATGATAAACAATGATATTTTGTGCAGCACATTTGCCATGTTATTTTATGGCATACAAAGAACATATTATTTACACATTATTAAAACATAAGTACAAACAATCAAAATAAATATGTTTATCTATGTAAGACTATAATAAAAATCATAAATATATAAAACATATTAAATACTATCTGTACCGTTCGCGCGTTGCTACGCCACCTAAAAATACGTCAGCATGCACTATCATAGCCATATATATAAAATTAATTAAAATAAAAGTGGCGCCATATGTCTAAAATTGGTCGTACCAACTATTAACAAAGGAAAGTAGGTAGGTAGGTAGTAGTAGGTAAGGTAGGAGTTAGTTTTTGGTCACCGGCCAAGTTTTCAGATTTGGTTCAGAATCGATAATACATTCGATTTATGAACTAAAACAAATAAGAAAAATAATATAAAAAATATTTTTGTCCCGTACGAAAAAAAATAGCGTGTGGGTAACATATTATTTGACTATAGCCGCGGCGGCCGCAAGCAGAGGATACGAAACACACTCTTCGGGTGCTAATGCGCGTAGGTATATTTGCGGACCGTTTCAAATCGATGTTTATGTAACAAAATATTACAAATAAGACAATAAAATTAAAACACACCCTTGAATTGATGTTTATTTCCTTATTTTTGAAAACGGCCGGTGACAAAAAAATTCCCCTGTATAGATAACACATTCGTGTCTGTGAAACAATGGAAAAACACATACAAAATTTCAACCCCATCGGTCAAGACGTTTAATAGTTCACATACCGACAGCAGTGCCACCTACCGGATTCAATTGTGTTTATATTATATAATTTTAACCCAATCGGATCAGCCGTTTAGAAGTTTACCCGTTTCTTCATAGGAATGAAGCATTTACCCGTGATAAAAAATAGCCTATCTGTGATAATGTAGGATTCAAATGGGGAAAGAATTTTTGAAATCGGCCCAGTACTTTCGGACCCTATTCGTTACATACGAACACAACACACACACACACACGCACACACACACACACAATCAAATCTTTCCTCTTTATAATAATAATAATATCTGTGGACTTAACACACCACGTTAGTCTAGCCTCGTGATGCGGACCGTAAGGACTTGTGTTACGGGTACTAAACGAATGGAAATATATTTAATATGTTTTATAAATTTAAGAAATTTTATATATTTGAGATTTTCATTATAGAAATACTACACAGACGCGGTAAGTTGGGACCTGGTAAGAATACAAAGAATGCTCTCTAGCTCCGCACTTCCCCCGATGTCGCCCCAATATAGCGACATCGGGGGTGCGGGGGTAGAAAGCGGAGAATGGAATTTTTGCCAGGTCCCAACTTACCGCGTCCGTGTAGTATATATTATAATACTTGGATAAACATCCATGACCTAGGCGGGATTCCAACCCTTAACCCCTGGCGCAACATGCTCTGCATCCGAGACCTGTACCACTGCGCCAGCCTAGTCATCAGTCTTTATAATATTAGTATAGATATTTTCGTTGTCTAGTACCCGTAACACAACACAAGTCCGTAGTGTGATAAGTCCACAGATAATACGCTAATGCTAATGCTAATTACGCAAGTGATGCCTAGGGGCGCAGCTAGTATACCAATAAAACAATATAAAAGGCACATATTCATTACGCGCATAACAGTACAAAATGAAAATCCTTTCATCGTTAAGTTAACAAAGTGGTATTGTTAAATATAATTGAGTCAATTGCGTCGTGATTTCGCTTAATTAACAGAAAACTGTGTAGCTGCGGGATTTCATTATTACAATACTCTGAAATTAATAGCTTTGTTAATTATAAACTAGTTCTTGGCTGTTACTTTGTCTGTTTACAATGTAATGGAATCGTCAACAAGTTCTCTCCAACCAGCTTGATATCAGATGTCATTCGAACTGCATTTTCTATCGTATTTTCAGCAAGTTTTTCTAGGATTACGACCAATTTTTCATTATCGGACTTCGGGGTCGAAACTCAAAATTCCATTATTAACCATCGAGGTGTTCTAAAATCTACTACTCTGTCTGAAATACACTTATGAACGCTTTAAGCTCAATTCGTTCTCTCCCACGACTCCTCTGTGGAATCAGCGATATCCAGACGATACGACTTCGAAATCTTCAAGATTTAATTCTTATCTCAATGCAACTGCAATTCTCTGGGTTACAGGTGTCTGTAATAGTAGTTCACGTACCTTTCAGTGACCTGATTGCTATTTTGTCGTCTGTGTTGCGAGTTACCCGTTCACCCACTAGTGGGTGAAGCTGGTGGGTGCACGGGTCATCACCCGTGGGTATAATAAAAGAAAATATTTTTTACATATAAGAAGGAGCAAGAAATCTATGTATTTTGTTAACTCCCGACACTCAAGCGTTTGAAACATTGCATTTTTGTTGTTAAATTAAATTTATTGGGCCGCTGGAAACTCACATTCCGTCCCCCAACCGTCCAATTCGATTGCAATGCAGCAATTGCTCTTACTAAAGATTACGATAATTTTTAATTTTTTAGATCTAGTTGCTGTTGTATCGTACTAATATTATAAATGAGAAAGTTTGTTAGTTTGTTAGTTCGTCAGTTCGTCAGTTCGTCGGTTCGTCGGTTCGTCAGTTCGTCTGTTCGTCGATTCGTTGGTTCGTCGGTTTGTCGGTTCGTCGGTTCGCCGGTTTATCGGTTTGTTAGATTGTTAGTTTGCTAGTTTGCTAGCTTTTTTTCTATAGACATTAGTCCTCCTTATATAGGCTATAAGTTTTTAAAGTATATAATGCTGCAGTCGGTATCTCAACTTGAAATACACTATTATAGGGCCAAATAACGGGTTCATAATTCGGCCACATAACATTACACGTTACCATGATAACAAATTTTCCAATAATCCACTAGTTGTAACTATATTTGTGCCGTAATTCTCAAACCCTTTATTATAGCAACAACAAACGTACTTACATAGGTACTTTGGCGTTTATAATATAAGTGCGATTACCTTCCATGTTCATTTAATTATAGGCCCAGATTTATGGTAATAGAACATTTTTATACAGCCAAAGGTCAGAGCAGAAACTCCGGAGAAATTGAAGACCAAAGGTCAAAGAGCAACACCAAATAACGCCCTCGTACTTGAATATTTAAGATACAACTTCTGGAATTTCATCAACGCCAATTTAATCAACATCGGGATTTGGTAAAGATTTCGTAAATTTAATAGCAATATTTTACATTCATAGATATTTACTTGTTTTTTTCAAGAAAGGACAATTCATTCTCGCCTATATGATACCACCGCAAAGTTTTCGCAAGAGGTAGTGCCACGTTGCACGCATGCATGTAGCCGAAATGGGCCGGTTCGATCAGGGAGGTAGGTATCTCTCGCTTACATGATACCGGCGTAAAGTAACAGATGTGCTGTCACGTTCGGTGCGGTGTATAAGCAGCCGTTGGCAATACATCAGCATAAACTCTATGCGGATACCTATGGGCTCCGGTAGTCATGAAAATGGCTCCCATGGCTCGTTTTCCACAGCGACTCATGCACCCAGGTACGCACACACGCATGCACACAGATATACGTTCATCGCTCTGAAAATCAACGTTGTAGGTAACATTTTCTCAGGAAGATAAAACATACATAATTTTAAAAAATTACAGAGGTAACGTCTTCGTTTTTGAATAGCTTACATTTGCATTGGGGCGAGCGAACGCGGCTTACAATTTGGAGCGAAACAAAGAAGCAGAGAAATACCATTGTTGGTGCATCAGCGTCGGTGGGCTCGTTTTGTTAACATTAAACTGAATGTGACCCCTTGCTCTTAATTATGATGAGTCTGTGTTATTGTACAAGAAATAAGAAAGTCGAATAAATATTACAATGATCAGATTGCAAGCTTTTGGAGAAAATTACCTTCGCCATAAACAGTGGCCTCCTTGCCACTGCCATCAAAAACCATATCAGTTGATCCACATTTTGAGTTTTTAATACTCGAAAGACAAGTCCTTAAGGTATTTAGCACGGGGCTAGGCTAACGTGGTGTGTTAAGCCCACAGATATTATTATTATGTAAAACAGTATTTATAGTAGTATAAAACAAACTCACTTTCCGCCGTCTGTGTGTCTGTATGGTAAATCTTTAAAATTACGCAAACAATTTTGATGGGGTTTTGTTAATAGATAGAATGATTTAAGAGGAAGGATTATATTTATGATAAGTTCATTTTTGAAGTCCGTAAGCTACGCGGCCGAAGCTGCGGGTGGAAGCTAGTATTATATAAAAGACAAAACTGACTTACATATCAACACACAGCTGAAATTATTAAACCAATATAGTTGATGGGATGTCACTTCTGGATAGGAATTCATACCTATTATATTTAATAAATAATATACTTTTTCAAACTATTTGCACTATTTTTATTGATTCAAATTTCATTAATACGACCGATTTTGATAAATCATATTAATAAAATTTGAATCAATAAAAGGTGGAAATAGTATAAAATAGTATATTATTTATCAAATTTTATTATTGAACCATGAAACTTGATATTCGATCCCTTCATGATGGAATTTACGAAAAGATTGTTTATAATTTAACTCCTAAGGGCGTGAAGTTTATTAATTATGTGACACAAGCGAAAGCGCGGTGTAAAGCTAGTTAATTTTTTAGTCAAATGGCGCTGCAAAATCTCTAATACCCGAATCAAGTAAATAGCACTGACACACAATAATATATCGTGCCCTATAGCGGACGGATCAGCGGCATAGCAGTCGGACCTTGACCTAAGGGCAGAATTTAGCATACCCCCTGTACGTAATCCAGGTCCAGCGAAAATTCATAAAAGAGTTATCCGCCAGAACAATAAAGTTTTATTACTCATATCCTCTTTGGAATCATTATTAAACGTCCTCCACAACTGTAACGAAATACACAAAAGTTTTTCACTAACAGCTTCATCCACTAGATTAAATCTTGGCAAGTTTAATGAAAGTGCGAAGTTCATAACAGGTGCCCCCGAAGCTGATACACATCTTCGCAATATAACCTTTGTATACAATCTTTCGTATACTAAAACATTTATCAATTGAAAATAATGGAGTACAATAAAAATGTTTTAAGGGATTTTATCGCGATTTATTTAGTTGTCTAAAAAAAACTCGATGTTTTACATGTTTTATTGCAAGCAAGTTGATGGCAGATGTTCTGTACTCATAAGCTGAAAAAGTAATCAAAGATTTAGATGTGGTTTATTGTGCTAATTAGTTTAGTTGATTGGTACCTAGCTTTGCGTATGTAACTATATGCCTAAAGTGGTTTTTTTAATTATTTTTCACCACCACCAATGTTTCAGACTACTCGTGGCCATGGTTGCTTGTGCTTCTGAAACGTTGGACTTGTAAAATAATTAAATAGACCGCGATAAGATCAGTTTAAGTTGTTTTACTACACGCTTAGAATATTTTTTTGGTTTTACCTTTTCGGATTTAAATAATACTTAAGGTTTGTAATTAAATACAATTTAGATAATTACTAAGTGATAACAAAAACGTAGTATTTGCTCGTAGTTCTGGATGTTTTCTATGTTATAAGGGAGCAAACGAGAGGTAGGAGCCATTTTCATGACTACCGACACCCATAGACATCCGCATAGAAGAAAACAGACGCGTTGCCCTTTTTCCTCCTCCTACCTCCACGGGCCACCGATATAGTATAATAATAGTTCATTCAACTAGAAATATCGCCGAAACTTATTTGTCTTATTAACTTTTATGTCAATTATTGTGCTAACATTTTATATCTTTTCAAGTAATAGGTACACATAGAGTCCTATGTAGCAAGAATACGCCAACAGAAACTCACAACAGCTCGGAAGGCGACAGCATGTCTGTCACTTTGCGCCGATATTATGTCAGCTGCATGTAGCCATACCGCGTGTGGGCCTTATTCCCAGCACGGCACTCCGTATTACAATTATTGCTCGGATACATTAAGTAATCGTAATGCATTTCCTTTGCCAGGGGTAATAAAGCACCAAAAGCATACATTTGGACCTAAACAGTTTCTTATGAAAGTAAACGAGTATTTCGTATTCATAAAAAAACAATTTTTAGCAGGCGACGGTATATAAATCGGATAACTCAACAAAATAAAACATAGTTTGCGTCTTGGATGTGGGGCATTAACATATAAATCACATGAAGTAAGACTAGCTGTTTTCTACTGGCTCTACTGTTATAGATTTTTATGCTTTGAAGTGTAATAATAAAACTGGTTTAGATGTTTTACTTTGTTTTTTAATAAGGTTTTAAAAAACATAATAATATTCCCGTTGGGGTTGTTTCGCCGGTTTTTAGGTAAGGATTAAACCGGTACAAGATTTAATTGACGATGTAATAGTAATTTTTAAAATTATATCTTTTCAAAAACTTCCTAAGAGTGAATTAGTCTACACAGACTAAGAAAGAAAAGTATACTTTCAACTTACAAAGTTGACTAATTCACTCTTAAGGAACACAAAATAAGGCTTACATTTGAATGCCATACGTCGAGTTGAGTTGAAGTGGAGGCTTTGAGTCGCTATAATGTGTTTTACTGATTTCGTCAACACAAGCAATGAATTGGCCGGTTTAGAGTGGTTTTAGTTCGATAACCGATCAACCGGTTGTGACCTAAACACTAACCACGGAAGTACCTTTATTATCATCAGCATTTTTATAGATCTAGTCGACAGGCATGCATTCAGAGCCTCAAGAATACCAATAATCATAGACATCTATAAGAACTAGATGTGTTTTATTTTTCTCCCTCTAACTGGTCTGGGAATCTCAGTCACAAACATTTTTTTGGTAACGCAGAGTACAGCAACTTTACGTACGCTACCCAATCGGGCTCGGGAGTCGTGCTCGGCAATTGGGTTGCCCCTACCGACTAATCCCCTGCGGGTACCTTTAGCCGCTTTAATTGGAGGGTCCTGGATCTACAAGCAACCGGATTCCTTTCAACGACAAGCGAAAAGGCTAACCAACCTAAAGGAATAGTCCCTACTACTAAACTGGAACCGTGCAATGGAATCAGGTTCCCATCTTGACCTCTTGTCCCAAAATTCCAAAAGAGCACGTCACGAGTGTCCGTTGACCCACCAGTCGTCCAAATCCACGCCACCGTCTGCTGATTTAGAGGACCTGCCAGCTGATCTGCTCTTAATCTGGCCTCTCCTCCCAAGCCAGGCCGGTATGGGTAGCCCTGTCTGGCATTGCCTTGAGTATCACAGCGACATGTGAACCCCCCCACCAAACGTAGCACTTCGGGAGGATCTCACTCACAAATCTATCCTAACTAAACGCTACTACATAGTTTTATTACTTCACTACTACTTTCACGAAAGGTATCCCCGGTGATGCAAACGATATGACTGCAATACTGCTTCTCTTACAAAACGTTAAAGTTAAAGCAAGCAGAAATGTTATTTCAAGTTGATCAACGAGTTCAAAGCAGGTGGAACTCTTTGAAACTCATTCACCGTTCATAATTTATTTCTCACTATTTTGATCGTCGCATTTAAGTTTGCATATAATGAGTCGAGGGTTTTCAGAACCTGCGCTAGGTTGGGGTACACTGAGTGTGAATAGTAAATTAATAGATATTTGTTTTGCCGGTTCTTCCCAGATCAGGATGGAAGAAGATCTAATTAATTTTCAAAGACTAATTTATATATTTCTATTAAAAAATAATTTTCGTTTAATGTTAATAACAAATTCTTTAAGATTTTATATTTTTATAGGTATATATACGGTCTCAAGACTTGGCAGGTTGACTTATTTAGTTATAGTACCTGCGTGAACGATGGTATGCTATCATTTTATTTTTTGTTCAGGATTTTGTGCAGATTTTGATGATTCGGTTGCTTTTCCGGACATCAGAAAAGGGGGAAGGATATATCTACAGAAAATGTAGGTTTAATTCGTTCTGATTACTGTACCATAATTATATAGAAAAAATTTTATGTTTAAGAAGGGACTATGTCATTTAATATTATTCACCTCAAAAATCTGTTATTTATGTGAATATTGCTTCCTTCTTATTCAATCTTCATTTCAATTAAATATTGAATATATTTAATTGAATAGCTGGTGATCCCCTGTGGCTTCATCCTTAAATAACCAGGTCCACAATTTAATTTTTAGGCATAAATATGGTCTTTATGCTCTACAAACTACTTAATCTTCCAATTAATGATTCAGTTACAGATAATAAATACCTCGAAGAAAGGACAGACAATTAAAATTAAAATAATTGATTGTTCGTCAAAATAATAAACTACTGTGTGTCTAATATGTTTGTATTAGTAGTGATTAAACTTTATTTAAGTGTAATGTGGAGGAGGATGTATAAATTAAAAGGATTGATGGAATGTAAAAACTGTTGCTGACCACAGAATATCGTGAGCAAACTGCAGAACGATATACTATGAAAAATTATGATTTAGTAATAGGTAGCGCCACACTGCATGCTTGCATGCAGCCGAATTGCCGGCACTACCGGGATGGTACCTCTCGCTTACACGGGACCGGCGTAAAGTGACAGCTGTGCTGTCGCGTCTCGTGCGGTGTGTAAGTAGCCGGTGGCCCATGGAGGTGGGAGAAGAAAGGAGGGCAGCGCATCTGTATAGACTCTGCGGATGTCTAAGTGCGTCGGTAGACATGAAACTCCGACTGCTCGTTTGCCCATACAACCATAAAAAAAAATCTAAAAAAGTCTTTTTACGCCATCCGTTACGCTCGGTGTGCCCCCCGAC
>LUGF01033051.1:110823-123970 GCA_001625245.1 Calycopis cecrops | reverse complement strand
TTTAAGGTGCAGTTTTAAGTGCATCAGTTGTTGGAGGCAGTGATGACAAAGGAACACTCGTGTTTTTGGCTGTTGCTTTTATGAAAGAATTGAACCTCAATGTATTTAAATCATGAAGTTTAGACGGAGCGTCTTATAAACTCAAAATACATGCTACACCTGCTTGCAATATATTATTGGGATCTTCATTGATTTGATGACGTTTTTCAACTCTTGCTCATTAAATTGGCAATCATCATTCTCTTCTATGTACCTACTTGTATATTTGCTCCATTACCTCATCTACGATCGAAATTCTCGGATTAATTTTCTTTTCAACATTACTCAGGTGAATTGAATTTTTCAGTAAATTATAACAATCCGAATGATATTTTGTTGCAAGTGTCTATAAGTCGGTTATATCAGAAATCCTTTTATGGATATCTCGACAATAATCAGTTTTTTGTACAGCTATAAATTTTCATCACTGCCTCCAACAACTGATGCAGCGTTTGAGCACCTTAAACGAGTGTACCTACAAATTTAGATATGGCTAGGAAATGACGTAGTTATCGAAAATTGGGGATGGAAGTATTCCAATAACATGTACATCCCAATAACAATGAATCAATTACCTGTTCCGGATAGTTTATTGCAAATGTTATTTTGTAGTTGCAAATGGGATGTGGAGCTGCGTGTGGATGCCGAAAAAGTGCTTTATACTACAGTGTAGTATGTTTACAGTGCAGCGGAAATAGTTGTTACAATATTTCACCAGACTACAGATAGACGAAGTAGATGTAGACAACAATATAATATATTCAAATAAACAGATTCTGTACATTTTTTTTTTTTGCTTTTAATTAGTCGTAATTAATTACCTTTATTTTTTTAAATGTACACAATAGAGTACATTTCATTTACTTATAATTATTAAACTAGCCGAGAAAATCCATCGTATATAGCAGCAGCCGCTCCGCTCTCCCCTCCACGTTTTTCTGCCTGTTCGAGATCCCTACTGCTATTTTCATACACAGGTATCTTTGAAAAATGTACCTATATGTCAACTCGGCTAAGATTTAAAATATAAATAAAAAAAAATACTGTTTTAAGTGAAAATATATGGTCAAACATTATATTTTTTTATAATAATTTGTTAAAAAAAAACAAAAAAAAAATGAAATGCACAAAAAATTTATGAGTAAACATTGCTATTTATAGTTAACAAAACAATATCCCACATCGATCATATTAATTCATTCACTGTAACTCTAGTCCGAGGTAAAAACCCCCAGGAACTCCACTATTAAAAAAAGAAGATTTTGTTTTGGTTATTAACTAGTGGATAAATCCTTTTTTTCTTTTTGTTTTTTCCTTTTTCTTTGTTTACTTTTTTTGCTATCAAATCTTATTAGTTTATTGTTTAGTTTAGTTTGTATTAGTTTGATGTAGCGATATTTTGTGTACCTAAAAGTAGACACTTCGCTGGTTTATGAAATACATGTAAAACTCTTATTTTAAGAAACATTTTAACCGTTTGTGTCTTTGAAAAATAAAATAAAAATAAAAAAAATAAAAAAATATAACTTTGAGTCAGTTGTAACATCTCAAATGAAAACAAATTAAATTAAATACTGAAGAATTATTCAGTAATTTTTTATTAGAATTTAATATCTCCATCGAGCATAGCAGCTAAACCTCCCTAGGCTGCCCTCACTTTTCTTGGCTTGTATAACTCATTGCAATCTTGTACTTTCTCCAGCTTTGACTGAGAAAAATTAAATTTTCTTCCTGCACATGATATTTTCTTCTGATTAAATTCGTTGTGGGTTTCAATACTTATCTATATTGGCAAAACTTTTCACTCGGCCTCCTTGAGATCATATCAAAGGGAGAAAGAAAGACAAACTCATTTTTCATTTGCTTTTAAATTAAAACTCAATTTAATTCAGTGCGAGGTAGTGGCATGCTGATTTGCAATAGCAAATGGCTAGCACGACCGGGGAATTACATTTTTACACTGCTTAGTTTCCATTTCCACCTCATCATTAATGGGCTACCAAAAGTTCACAATTTGCACGACTGCTTAGTTTCCATTTCCACCTCATCATTAATGGGCTACCAAAAGTTCACAATTTGCACGAAACGTGTCTATCACTAATCAATTATGGTATTGAAGCATGAATATTTATTTTTTGGTTCCTGTTATTATAATATTATCGCGAGTCTATTTGTAATTTTATTCACATTTTGAGTTTGATTTTAGCGTTTTTTGTAGATGATTATTACACAGATGATGCTTGCAAAATAACTACTTTAAACACATGACTAAAATTCGATAGAGAGCGTCTATACGAGTCTATGCTCCAGCCTCCAACTTGTCAATGCTGGTGTCTACCAAGGCTGTATTTTTTTCCTAAGCCGTTCCTACTCCATGTCAAAAACATGTTGACAACTAGTGGCCTTCATTGTTATACGGATGACAGCGCTGGAGATGCTTTATATACTGACTGCGCCAATATTTCCCGTGAATATGTCATCTAGTATAGGAAAAACTTGTGTCTAAAGTTGAGGCTTTGTTATCCAAAGTTTCGGAATAGGGCCGACTAAACTTAGTCCACTTTAACCCCCAAAAGACACAAGTTTGTGCGTTTACCGCAAAAAAGTTTACCTTTGTATATTCTCGCTTTCAAAATACTTCCCTAAAGGCCTTAGCTAGCATCGGAATATTTGATGTCGACATATCGACCCATTTAATACTCTCCAAAACTGACATTCACTAAATGAAAAGTAAACGTTGGTCAAACTTAATTTATGGCTATTTATCATCTATACTTATTAAACATTGACCCATGCTCACTTCGTTGGGCGTCAAAAATTGTTTAATCGTAATTTCATATAACCTATGTTACTTCCTGGTAATATAGTATATTAATAAAAGACTGGTTATAATGTTAATAAGTAAGTATATGTAATACGTCAGGGTTTTTTTTATTTTTTGTCCCTCTCCAATTTAATTTATTGTACGAGGTAGTGTCATACTCCAGGCTTCACATGGTGCCGATGATAAAAGCGGTAGCAATGCTGTGACGTTTCCAGCGGTTTGGAAGTTGATGGTGTAGCTTTATATTAAACTAGTGGGTGTCCACTAGTGTACACCACGCGTGTATTACGTATTGCAACTTTGTTTACGTGAATCCGATTTTTACCGCAGTAGGTCAAAATGTAGTTTATAGCCTTCCTCGCTAAATGAACTTACTAATACTGAGAGATTTTTTCAAATCGGACCAGTAGTTCCAGAGACTAGTAAGTTCAAACAAACAAAAAGCGAAACTCTTCTGCTTTGTATTATTAATAATATTAAATTTCATGATACTCGGTCAGCGCGAATCATTCTATAGGTTCCGTTACTTACGTTCTCATATAGAATTTCCGAACAAACGACTGTATCTTTTGATTGGTTTGACTTAAAAGTTTATCTGAGCTTCTAGAGATTGTATACCTTCAGTTTTTCTGAGGAAAAGATCTCAAAAAACGTATAGACCGATAGATAGACTACAAAGTGGTCTGTTCTTATACGTAAGGATTTCTTTTGAGACAGTACCCTAAAAAATAATAACCAAACGCTTAAGTACATACTGTTCAGTGAGTTTTATCCTATTATCCCCGACCTAAAACGAGTTCATTTAATCAATGGGGGCCGCTCCATTGTCACGGTGACTTTAAAACAAATTGGCGGCCGAATCACTGCGGAATTTACCATTTAAAATATTGAAAAGATATTTTCGGCTGTCACGAGCATCCGCTAATGGGGTGTCATTAAAAACATGAAAAATTGACGACCGAAGCGTTGGGTGTTTTTTGTCGAATTGTTCTAGAATTAAAGGAAAGATTTTTGCGGTGAAAACTTTTAGTGGCGGAAGAGAAAATATTGGTTCTCGTCAGCTGACAACATAGCACAGGAAAATGGAAGTACGCTACTCGTGATTGGTACCAGCTCTTCGCGCTTTCCTGTGTTTTTAAGATTTTTAACTATCTATATCTTTTGTGTATCATGTGGTTTGTACGATTTCAGTAAACAAGAAGGGAAGGCTGTTGCATATTATGTATACCATGTGGAAGTAGGACAAGTCTGACAGATCAGGGTTGACAGATGATGCTTAGTATATTGTATAACTCCGGCCCTAGTCTTAAGGAGATATGCTAGTAGCTGTTACTAGCCACGCCACTTTCGTGTAATTAATTCCTCAGTTTAGAATGTTATCTATCCTAACCAGAGATATCATCTACGGTATGAGTATGTAGTATATAGTCTATGGCTAACCATATACAACACATCAGTCAAACAAAGGCAATAAATAGAAATGTGCAATAAATCAGCATCATCCAAATTGTGTTTGTATAAGACAAGAGCATTTGAAGACCTTAATTTAATATGGCTCGAACACTTCCTTACTTGGCTCGAGTAGACTTTAACGGACCTAAAAGCTAGATGTGGGTGCATGCAAATCAAATATGGCAGGAAAACTTGTTACCACACGAGTCAGCGGCGTGTATTAATATTTACATAACACAGATATTTACATTAATATTTTTTTTAAACACTGAAATGATCCCCGTCGGGTACTTTTTGATTTATGGTAATAGTCGTCTTTGAAGAACTCTTAATAATCAAACGAGACTTTTTAATAAAATATTGTGGTATGTTGAATAATGTGTAGTTGAAATTTTAAAAGAATAATATCTATCAGTATTATATTTAAAAAAAATAACAGAATTTAGGAAGAGGCAGTGCCACACTGCATGCTTGCATGCAGTTGAATTGGGCCGGCACGACCGGGGCGGTTCCTCTCGATTACAAGAGACCAGCGTAAAGTAACAGCTGTGCTGTCGCGTTTCGAGCGGTATATAAGTAGCCCATGGAGGTTGGAGGAGATAGCTACTAACTAGCGTTTTATATGTTTACTAAGTACCTGTCGCTTACACAAGAACGGCGTAAAGTGACAGCTGTGCTTTCGCGTTACGTGCGGTGTGTAAGTAGCCGGTGGCCTATGGATGTGGGAGGAGAAAGGCGGGAAGCGCATCTGTATAGCCTCTATGCGGATGTCTATGAGCGTCTGTAGTCATGAAAATGGCTCCGACTGCTCGTTTTCCCCCTATACCATAAAAAAGATGCCAACTGCTTATTTATCATATTATGTAAGGTAAGAACAAAAAAGTATATAATAGAAAATTAATATGCCTCCTACGCCAATTTAACCTATATTTAATAATTGTTAATTAAATTTTATGTGTTTAAAATATGCCCCAGGCCACTAAACACAAACACGGTTAATTTTAAATTAATTAACAATTAACTGATTCAGATTATGAAAACTACTACAAGCGCTCTTTTGATACTAGTATACTGCGAGCGATGAAACACTTAAACTGAAAACACTTAGTTGAAATAAAAAGAGGAGGGATAGAAAAAATAATTATAGCCAGTTCAAAATACGCTAACAAGCTTATATTATCAAAAATGGGTATAAAATTCTCGTGTCACAGTTTTAGTTAGTAACGATTGGCCGAGCTGTAATCGGAGGAGTATGCTCCTCTTGGCTCGGATTATTCTCATGAAATTTTGTGTGCATATCGGATAGATCTGAGAATCGGCGAACATATACCTATATTTTTCATCTCGATATTTCCACGAGATTTTTTATATGCAAGCTGAATACAACAGAAATACTTTAAAGGGTTTTGTGGCAATGCTTCTGCATCATAATGTCCTAAATGATTTTCGACTACGGCGACCATTTTCTCTACAGACCAGTCAGCTGACTTATTATAGTACATAAGTGTGTGCGCAGACACAAGTGGACTCTCTATTCCCTCATTCTCATATTATTCCGAAGGGACGGTAGTCTGACTTGACCGGAAAGAAATCTATTCTACGCGCCACAGAGGTGTAACACCGCCAACGTCTTGATTCCGGACTGTTATACTGTTAAAATATTAATTTCACTTTTTGGTCTGACACTGGATACATAACAACTATGCGGATATCTATGGGCTTCGGTTGTCATCGAAAGGCTTCGATTTCTCACTTGTTCTCTTATGGATTTTAATAGTAAAAATCTACTCCGAAACGGCTTCTATTTTCATGAATATTTCTGTGTACATTCAGTAGGTGTGAGATTAGTATATTTGAACTTATTAAACCGATGTAGAAACTTACACCGAAGAACACGGGACGTAGCTAGATATTTTCTTTAATATATTTAAATTACTTTGAAATTTTATTATTTTATAACAATCTAGAAAATTTTCAGTCACGTTTCGAAGATGTATTTTTAATAGAAAATACATTTGCAAAATAAAATAGGGTGAATATCTTTATACTATTCCAATATAAGTTTATATAATGCAAATAGTGAAAGCATCAATATTCAATAATATAACATGTACATACTCCCAGCAGAATTTCTGCTACGACGACCATTTTAGGGTTCCGTAGCCTAATGGCAAAAAACGAACCCGAATAGATTCGTCATGTCTGTCTGTCCGTGATTCCGTCCGTCTGTATGTCACAGTCACTTTTTTCAGAAGATATTGGGCTTTCCTAATTGAAACTTTGAAGGTTGGTGTATAATGTGAACACCGCTATTCGAATTTTTAATATAAACAAATAGTTGGCCGGATTTTTATACCAGCCATCTGCGTCAAGCTGGACAGACTTGCACTGTTTTGCTCTCATTCTCATATTCCGTTGGGACGGTTTCAACACGGTCAGAGAAATCATTTGCAGGACAGATGACTTAATGCGCTCTCCAAAGAATCCTTTGTTTGATTAGTCTATCCACCTAGTTCCGAACCGTTAGAAAATTAAGACAATAACATTTTTTGTTTGGTCCCAGGATTCGAAACCGGGACCTCACATCTGAGATTACCATTAGAGGCTTACGAACCCATACGCCCCCTTAATATTCGCCCCGTTAATAAAAGTTGCAAATTCGCCCCGCTTTGGAGAGTCCGTAATCCCCTTTAGAAGGGGCAAAAAATTATTTATTTATTTAGAGGTAGGTTCCCGCCCCTTTCTTAGACTCTTTGATAAAATATTTTTTTTAAAGAAAAGTACTAATAGATAAAAAAATATTTACTGATTAATTATATATAGTACAAGAAATATTAAAAATATATATTAATACATTCTGAACACAAATTTAGCATCGAACGCATGTTCGCGTTGTGTAAACTAATTTTGAAATATTAGGCAACTGGCGATATTTCTACATAAAATAAAGATTTTTCTTATAAAATATACATGTTACCTGTACACCTAATTATATAACAGAAACTATAAAAAGTTAAATATATATTATTATAATTATGTTTTACTTTTACTACTATAATTATGTTTTATGTTTTTATATAATTTTTATTGTTGTAGCTGTACTGAAAAAAACATTTTTTTTGTTATCCCTTGCCAAACTGGACTTGCTTCAGATTGGTCAATAATCAATAGATCAATAAATATAATTGTGATTTTTTTAAGATCAATATTTAGAGACTAGTGTCTAATATAGTGCGATAAGTCCGCATATAAATAGTGATTATTATAAAAGTAGAAATACATTGTAGAAAACAAAACACATTCTTTGAGGATTTATAGATAAAAATTTATGCGTTGTGGCTTAATCGGAAGAATTTAGTTTGTGGCGAAAACGTATGTACCATCATTGGACAAAGTAAAGTAACGCTGCCAAATATGCCTTTTTATGCTGATGCTTATGGACGTCAGTAGCAGCTAAAAAAAACTAAACTAATCACAAAAAGCATTTACATATTACGCCGCCAAGATGGTCGTTAAAGCATAAACTCTCTGAATAAAGCAAATTAATTTATGTTTTATATACCACGAGCCTATTAGTATTTTATAGACCCTGGTGAGCACTGATAACTTTCTATATTACCCAATACAATTTCATATAACAAAGATGTATTTACATCTTGGAAAAATAAAAAGGAGTATTTATGATCAATCGCTTTATGATGGTACTGGATATCAAAAATTTAAGTTTATGGTAGTGGATAAGAAATGAAACAAAGAATTTATTGTTAGATATAATGCTAATGCTGCATTTTCGCCCAATCAGGCTGGCACGTCTTTGATGCTTATTCGTGTCGTTAATGCTCAAAAGATGGGATGGATGGATGATTATTGTCTGTACAATAGTATTTGCACACCCTTGCCAAGTCGTAGCGCTGCGCGGCACATCTATGGCACATTTCTCCAGCTGGCTGCTACTAACCTCCGGGATCATACCCATGTGTTTTATAATTTGAGGTCGCAACAAACATAATATGAAGCGTGATTTTATTTATAAAATAGCAAACTTTTATCTATAATGACGTCATTATAGAACTATGCAACAGCTGTTGCTTCCCAGTCTGGAACGTGCCCAACGTACCTTCGTACCCTAAGGCCAATCCATTATGCAAAGATTCACATGGCTTCAGTCATTGAACAAATATTTTTCTGCTTCAACTTTTAACGAGCACCGATTTCGGTCTGTAATGGTGAATGGTTACGCTGAGCAGTGTCTTGACATCCTGTTCTTTCTTCTTAACCTAGATAGTATGAGGCCTGTTATCAATGGAAGTACGCACTCTTTCCATGGATAAATTCTTCACTGCCAATCGCATGGATTTGTTTTAGGTACTCCAAATTATCGTGGCGTTTAGTGCAAGCTTTACTCTCTAAAACTGACTATAAGTCATAATCAAGCGGATTACGATCAGAACTAGAACGACGGCCAGTCTTCAGCTCTGATGAAGTCGGAGACGTTCGCTTCCAAACAAGACTGCGTGGACCGAGATTTATGACCCAGCGACGAGTCATGCTGGAAGACCCATACTTGGTTATTGAACATGGTGTTATTAAGTAGCTTAACTACCTTCTCAAGAATTGATCTTCAAGAATCGTGTGCCGATGATTTGATATCTTTTTCACAAAAATATCACTGAAGCCCACCAAACCCACACTGAAGTCGGATAATTCCCACGTTGCACTCTGTCGAATAATTTGCGGCTTCCTTAGAGCTTTGAGCATAATTACCGTCATTTTATTTTGTCAAGATGTTGCTCAATTGCAAAAATTTTCTCATCCGTAAACAAAATTTTTATGAGACCTCTTCTTCTCTTTGCTTGCCGCTTCAGTAGTTGTTTCGATTTTACCAACCTGTTTATCTTTAATTTATCAGTTATGAAATGACAAAAGCGTCTCATATGGGCTGCAAGTCTTAAGTCATCTCTTAAAATACGCGACGTGGTTCTAAGTGTTATCCTTATTTCTCGAGATAAAATCTTTTGCTTTCGGACAGGATTTCTTCGAATTTTTTCCCTTCCTGTTTTGACCACCTTTTCAGTACGAACACTAAATGGACGGCCAGATTTTTCTCTGTCACAAACAGAAGAAGTCTCATTGTGTTAAGTAGTACCGGTACACAAACATTTGACTAATACCAAGTGTATGGAGAGTTTTAAAATTGCATTTGGCTCCATACTTACTTTGTGTAATACAATCACAGCGATTCTTTTCTCTTTATTATCCCACTCAATTATAATATCTCAAAATATTGTACAATGTATTGGCGCCAAAATGTAAAAACACAATGAACAATCGTATAAAAATGACAGATTCCAAATTCAAATGTTTTATATTTTTTTTTTTTATTTTAAATGTATTTATGGCAGACTAAGTACAAAGTGATTATATTTTAGGTATAGATTACAATCTAGACAAAAATATATAAAACTACGAGTAGTATTATAGAGAGTACGTATCGCTATTTTGAAGATAATAGAATGGTTTTAGCGGAGAAATTGACCGTTTAACTATCTGTCGAATCCAGTATATCATCCGGTTGGATGGCCTTTTGAAAACCATTGTTCTCTAGTGGGTTTTAGTTCTGCGGCCTGCTCCTGGCCACTTCAGGATGCTGACGTTTTCAACTATCTACTTGCGTAAATAGTATTTCTGATCTTATTTCAGATTGTTGTCTTTATTAGTTTAGCGTGAAATAACAACCAACGCATACAAAATTTCACATCTACAATAATTTACTAAAACTAAAAAACTCGTCTCCAGTCCTATCCTTCGTTTCGTGAAAATAATTTATAGAAATGCCATAGTAAAATTTTTCCACGACTACTTTTTATTTGAATAACTAGTAAGAAAATATTCCTCTATAAGCCAGACTCGACGAAGTGGCCACCTTTGACGTTTGCACGTAATAAATTGCTGTTTTTGTCTGTACACGACAATATCTAGTTTTCTAGTAATGCATTTTATTGAATTCAAATGGTATCCTGTTTATAAAAAATAAATAATTTAGACGAATACTAATATCTATACATTATATAATAAAACAGCAAAATTTTAGTGTCTGTACATTGACAATATTTACGAAAAACTAATTAAGGGCGATTTTAAAATAGTAACAGAACAATTTTCTATGATTATTAATTTTTTTGTTTGTCTGTTTGTCCGTTTGTTCGGGCTAATCTCCGAAACTACTGGACGGATTTTCATAAAATATTACATGAATATAGCTTTCATATCAGAATAACATAATAAGTTTTAAATTTTGAATAATTTTTGAAGTCCGAAATCCACGCGGGCGAAGCCGCGGGCGGAAGCTAGTACTGTATAATATTACGTTCGTGGGGAGAGTGGCTTTAAAAAAAGACTTTATTCTCTTAATAATCTCTATTCTCTGTATATATAAAATTCTTGTCACAATGTTAGTTACTTCTCCGATACGGCTCGACCGATTCACATAAAATTTTGAGTGCATCTGTTAAGTCTTGTCGGACTTCGACCAACATCTATTTTTTATCTCCATATATCCACGAGATCGAAACGGATGAAACCGAGAAGCGCAGCTAGTTAATAATAGTTGTCCTAAAATTCACGCAAAATTTGAATTAAACAGAAAACACAGTTTTTTATTGTATCTTAAAGTACAAAAAGTAAGGTGATTTTTGGAATAACACACCAGGCAATTAGCATCATATGCACTCTTTTATCAACATTTTTCAAAACCATTTTGCATAAATGTGGCTGAATATCGCCTTGAATCTTGCCTTGTAGCCTTACATTAATTTAAGATTTTTATTAGCTTCATTTAAGATTTTTACTATAGAAATACATACAAAACATCAATGGACCTAGACGGGGTTCGAACCCGCTACCCCTGACGCAACGTGCTCCACTTATCCGAACCCTGTACCACTGCGCCAGTCTGGTCGTCAAATATTTTAAAATTCAATTGTCAACACTCGATATCGACCGATAAATTATAAACTGATTAAGCTGAATTCGTCTTGCTATCGAATATATGATATCTATTGAATTTTAATAAAAATGAAATTGTGTTGAGTAGTTTTCTGTGATTTGAGCTGAACTTTATAATTCTAATAATCTTTTAAAAATAAACGTTTCATTATTTTGAACTGAATTAGGAAAATTATTTTTTTTAAAGAAACTTGCATGCTTTTCACATAAAATCAAAGTCAAATACCACCAAATTAAATAGCACTCCATAACTGTTACATTTAACACTATAATACCCGTATCAGTAGCAGACACTAACATGTATTACAGTATCAGAGCGACCCGAGCACGTAGGGGCCGTTACTGTAGGGTCAAGTGCAGTAATTGTCAAGGGTATTTTGTGCCTTTATCAATCATGTTCTAATGGTCGTTTGTAAGTGTGATGCAATTAGGCTTAAAATATTTTGTAGATACTTTACGGGTTTGACACGATAAAATATTTATAAAAGAAAGCAAAAACCTACAGATATACTTTTTGCTCGACTGGCAAAAGTATATTATGTTTTCGCTAGTACCTTTAATAAATATTTTATCGTGTTAATGCGAAAGTTTAATAAGTTTAGTATGCTTGTTTGTTTGTTTGTTACTCCTTCACGCAAAAACTGCTAAACCGATTTTCATGAAATTTGGCACACGCATAGACGGTAACTTGGATAACAATTAGGATAGTATACCCCAAAAAAATGATCCTATGGGATGCCATGGGAAGATTTTCCACGATATCAAAATTTACGCGGTTGAAACCGCGGGACGCAGCTAGTACATCATATGGTAAAACCCGTTCAGACGTTCAGGTTGTAGTAGAAAATATAAAAATACACATAGTACAACATTTTAGCAAGATGTTGTGCCACGGATTGGCCGGGGAACAACCTCTCGCTTAATGAAACCGGCGTGAATTTCGTCCGGTGTGTAAGTAGCCGGTGGCCTATGGAGGTGGGAGGACAAAAAGGGCAGCGCATCTGTATAGCCTCTATGCAGGTATCTGTGGGCGTCTGTTGTCATAAAAATGACTCTTACTGCTCGTTTGCCATCTTATACCATAAAAAAATATACTGTTGAAAAACATTACCGTCCTTTTGACGTAGTTTGATAAATTATTTGATTAGACTTGAGCTCCATTGATACTAAACAAATACGACAAGATCCACACAAAATATATCATATTAAACTCAAATATTCCACCGCTTGATTTAATTTACCCAAAGGATTGATTTCCCCGGGGAGCCTAAACTGTATTGATAAGGCTCGCGCGCTAATAGGCCCTAAGTGGTTCTGTCCATTGACTCGGAATAGAATCAATCACATTGTTACACACTCGGTATTCTTCGAACCAATATGCGTGGGCTCCGTATTATTTGCTAGTGTTTTTTCCGCAAAATGAAATCTGAGTTTCATTTATTTTCAATTGAAGGTTAATGTACTAAAACTCTAAACTACTAAAACTCTACCATAGATTTAGAGTGTATAAGATACACTATGTCAGAACAGAGGCGAGACAAAAAATTGTTTGACAAATGTCAGAATTACTACAAAAGCACATATTATATGACTTTGATTAAGCGGGTCGCTGTGCCTCTTACCTACTCGCTAAAATAATGGTCTCATATGTACTTCATCTACTGTCTCTTTTCTTTTCCGATGATTGGAACTTAATTTGAATGTCTCGCTCCCACGCTTCGTACATCTTTCACGTAGTGAGAAAAATTTTAAATCCACTATTAAATGAGAGTTAAGTTCATTCATTGCAGTCGAATCGCGCGCGATCATGAGCTACATCCCGGTAAC
>LUGF01033051.1:83080-97597 GCA_001625245.1 Calycopis cecrops | reverse complement strand
GGTATTATAAGGGACCAGAACATTATTATACATGCTTCAAGTTAGTAAATAACTGTCAGAGTAAGGTCGGGTTAGTCAAGTATTTATTAATTTAGTATCATAGTACGTAGATGTAAGATTATCGCTGATCACCTCGTCTAATTCTAAGTATGTTCAACCACAGACGTGAAGTCCCGGGTTCTATTCACGGTTTGGTCTAAAAAGTGTTGTAGTATTTTTCAATATTCAATCAAAAGTCAAGAAGCTATCGGTGTAATATCGTGCATCGGAGAACACGTAACTCATCGTTCCTGCTCCTGCTTTCTCTCCGTTCGTGTTCGGCAGTCCTCATATTCAAATGGGAAGCCAGCGTCACATTTGAAAATGGGGACGAGGGAATAGATAAATTGTTTTAAGCTTTCACGAGTTGTATTCATATTTTTATACCATAAACGAGACTTAATCGTGTTATAAAATCGAATAAATTCGGCCATAATGCAACGGTCGTGGTCACGAGTAGACTACGTTGAGTCGAGAGTCGACGCAAATACTTCGATTTTATAACGCGATTAAGTCCCGTTTACAGTATATAAATATGAGGGAATAGAGTTTGTACTTGTGTCTGTGGACACACTTGTGTAATGTGTACTATAATTTGTGTTCCTAGTCGAAGAATTTGCTTACGACGACATATTATTATTGCTAGGCTTTAGCTTTATATTGCTACCAAATATTTCTGGCGTGAGAGGGTTGTGCCATGCTGATTTATAGCCAAAATATGCTGGCACGGTGGAAGTGCCCATGGCTCACTCTATACAGCCGTAAAGTGACCGCTAATCCTGAAGGTTAAGATAATTGATGTTTAATGTAGGAATACTATTAATATAATTAATTAACTATACTTTCAAACCCTTGTATACAACTGGAAATGTCATATGTCAAAACATTCAACTGATCCTAAGCACACTTACTGAACAAACTTTCGATGATTTTTATTATACATAGTATATCTCTATTCTATTACACGGGAAAGAAATTCCGCAACGGTACCATCCAACGGTAAAGTAGTCTGACTGTCAGCTTTCTAAGGGATCGTAGTCACCTGCACAGATAGGTTTTCCAGCACCTCCAAATAACGCCACTTTCAGTGGGATAAATGTATTTTGTACTCAGACAACAATAACAATAATATGTATATTGCCTATACTAGGTATTTTCACTTTGTCTAAGCATAGACATAACTATTGATATCTTTCTTGTGACGTATAATGAATATTCGATTTATAAAATTTCAAATTGCAAAGATTTAAGAATACTTTTCATTTGAAACTCGATAAACTTTCAAGAAGTCTAAACTCAAAAGTTATTAATTTCCTTGATAGAACTATTGTATAATCCAAACTTACAAGATATCAAACCCGCATTCAGCCAAGTTATGTCAGCAAAAGACGAGCGTATTTAAAGACATTAACTTAGTATGACACGAACATTTCCTTAGTTGACTCGAGTAGACTTTGACGGGGATAGAAGTTTGATGTGGATACGGGCAAATCAAATATGGCAGGAAAATTTGGGAAACCACACGAGTCGGCGGCGTATATTGATATTAACTTAAGATATTCATAATATTTTATTAAAAACGCTATGATGTTGGGTCCTCTTGAAGTACTCTTAAATACCTAAAGAGACTTAATTAAAAGACCGCTGTGAGCTGAATAAAGTGTAGATGAACCTTTAGATAAGAATTTTGAATTCCTGTTCTTTCTCATGAAAGTACATGTACATTGTACATGTACTAAGATAATATGAGGAATAATTTACAACTAAAGCCCCCCAAGCGCGAAGTGAACCACTCGCACACACTTAATCCTTATCTTAGTTAAAATATGTCCAGAACTTTTATACATATTTTACTTTTGTTCAAATTAAGATGAGATCCCAGATAATGCTTGTAATAGATTGTGTAATATAGTATAGTGAAATAATGTATTAACTTAAGTTTAGGAAGTTTGATTCTTTTATCCTACTAATATAATATTTTTTTTTAATTGTATCTATGTCTATTATTCTGTCCCGCCAAAACTAACAAAAGAATACGGTTCTATTAATTTAGTTATTTGTAAGATAACTAGGGTTTAGGTATAGTTTACAATCTAGATTACTTTTTTATAGTATAAGGGGCAAACGAGAAATAGGAGCCATTTTGATGACTACCGACGCCCATAGACATCTCCATAGAGGCCATACATACGCGTTGTCTGCTTTCGTCCCCCCCATAGGCCACAGGCTACATACACACCGTACGAAATGTGACAGCACAGCTATTACTTTACTCCGGTGACCTTGGTCGTGCCAGCCCAAGTCGGCTAGATGCATGCATGCAGTGTGACTACCTATACCTTCTTATATAATTTTTTTCGTGAAATAACAACTACCACACATACAAACTTTCACATTTATAAAAATAGTAGGATCTAGAAATAAAGCAACTCATATCCCCTCCCATCTTGCTTTTCACGAAATTTCTTAATAGAAACCGCGACGAAAGTTTATTTGAATAACTTGTAAGAAAATATTCCTATAAAAGAACTCGACTCGACGAAGTGGCCACCTTGTCTTTACATTATAAATTACTGTTTTCTGTCTGTACACGACAATATCGCATTTTTCGGATTTTATCTTAGGATTTTATTGAATTGGAATTAGATCCTCTTTTTTTTACATTAAAAGGAAAAATACATTGTAAAAACAAGTTTTTATTACTTGATGATAAAAATGAACTGTTGAAAAATGTTGAAAATAATTTAAACCGGATCGTTGCACTACTTTTTTCTAAACCTCTTTTGAGATTTCATTTTTATTTTATTATTTTAAAATTAAAATTTTAAATAATATACACTGCTTCTTCCTCTTCTCGTGTCAATATTCAGCCGATCAATATTATGCGCCTAGTAATTGTGCCACATTTGTTGCTGCGTCATTGACAGCGAGCTGATCCTCGAATGTGAAACTTCTTGGGCACAGCGGGCACTGGAGTAGAAACTTCATGGATTGGGTAGGATCCCCACATTCGCATTGCTCTCCCGAGCAAGGTCCCAACGACTCCTATTTTGTTGGTATAGGACTACTTGAGTATGAAGTCAATTAAGCGACATACAAGTAGACCAAGGTAGATAGTGGCCGGGGGGGGATTTTCTTCAGGTGGGACAAATATAGCGGCGCAGGGTGTTTCATTTTCCACCTTATGATTCTCTCCTCAGTCGGACCGCGAAGTAATGCCTGTGTATCAACATCGGTTCATTCGGTATGTAAAGAAGATTGGAATGAATGTCGATCAAATTTCTTCGATTATTTGTTTGTATGCAAAACAAAAATTATAAGTGTCAGCTTCAAGGTAACGATACGAGTTAACTCCTTAACATTGTACAAGATTCTGATGTAAAATTTTAAGGAATCTAAGCGCCACAGAGCTTTACGCGTAACTTTTTTACTTGGTTTTACAAATATTTTTTCAAATTCAAAAAATAATATTTGGGCGATAAAAATAATTGTTTTCCGGCTATATTGAAAGCAATAAAAATAAATCAAAGCCACAAACCACATTCAAATAGCAACGGAATTAAGAGCAAGTCGTTTTTTCTCCCCAAATCGGATTCAATGCCCTGAAGGACCCGTCCCTTATCTTCTTATTAGCTTTCTTAATAGATCGGTCCTAATACCCGCAACGCCTTAACATCGGATAATTCGCACAAGTTAAGGAATCAAATCGATTCTTTCTAACGATTCTGTTGTTATAAATAAATGAAAACTGTTTTTTGCTTTATAAAACTCAAATTAATTGTACCTAAGTACACACCTTACCTAAGTACTTTATGAACATTATTAATAAAATATATTAACATTCCACACTTCTCTTAGGGTGCTTTTATAAAGAAGCAGGTTACCGGCGCCGACTCCGGTATGCAGGGTGTCCATTGCATTTTGCAAACAAATGCAGGACAATGTATCTCGTGTCATACTCGTATAAGACTTGTGTTCATTAAACATTGTTTTTTCAAATAAATGTTAATATTCTTGGCAGTGCCACGATGCATGCATGCATGTAGCAGCACTTGGGCCGGCACGATTGAGGTGTTTCACCATTAATAATAAACTTAAAACAAGAAAAAATACCCATTTTTTAAAATAATATTACTTTATAGAAAATATATTAAGTACACTGATATTATTACGTAATTACTATTTAGTTCTACTTGTAAATAATGCACGTTTTTTAATACTATTTCCACTTTTAATTAACATACAAACTTTCACATCCTACTAATCTTATACAATTATAATACTAATATATTAATATAATACTAATATAATAAATACTAATATATTATACATACATTTCAAATAACTATTTTCCATAATAAATAAGTCGTCGTCCGATGAAGTTGACGACATGATGGTCACTACAGGCCGATTTCGGCGCTGGAAACCTGCTTCTTTATAAAAGCACCCTTACACGTAAACTATAAGTGTGCCAAATTTCATAAACTTCCGTCCGCGCAATTTTCGTAAAAATGTTCCTAAAGTTTTTGCTTAGTGAATTAATATATAAATAACTAACTTAAGAACTTGATTTGTGTTGCATTGGGGATGCATCACTTTGCCTTTTATTCGCTTTCATTGAGTTCAGTTTTCGGTTGTCCGTCATTTTATATGCTATCTTATTGTTGTAATATAAACTACAAAATAAAATTTTGCAGTTTTATTTTACGGGTTTTGCCACGACAAAGTATTTATCATTATTTTTTAATGGTATAGGGCCATTTTCATGACTACCGGTGCCCATAGACATCCGCATAGAGGTCAAAAGATGCGCTTCCCTCTTTCTCCACCTCCATGGGTTACCGGCTACTTACATACCGGGTGAAACGAGACGCCGCAGTTGTCACTTTACGCCGTCTTGTGTAAACGAGAGGTACCTCTCCGGTCGTGCCGGCCTAATTTTACTGCATGCAAGCAAGGAGTGTCACTACCTATTACTAAATTAAACGTATTGGCGAAAACATAATATATTTTGATCGAGGTTTCGCCCTGGTCCGCTTATAATATGCAAAGTTTATACTTAACCCCCTATTGGTGACGCGTATATTTTGCCTTTCACCGTTGATGATGCTCTCCTTATAAGTGTATAATCTATGGGTGATCCCGTACTCACGCACCGCGTTTTTTGATCCAAAGTTTTGGAAGTAAAACTTCTATACGCGCGCTTGACAAGGAGAGTAAGCTGGTGAGAGTGTTACAAAAATCACACATTGGACGAGGCCAATGGAAGTTGTCATTCAAATTGAAAATTCAAATTCGATTTAAGTGAAAATTTTATCTGTCTGTCTTTAAAAAACAAATATGTTTAAATAACCGTAGTTACAATGACATGTTATGTCATAAATGTCATTGTAACTACGGCAATCAAAATAAATAAATAAGCACACACTTTTTTATATAATTTCCTTTTAATGAGGTCTTTCTTGTAAAAAATTTAAAGTAATATACTTTCTTATAAATTTAACATCGTTATTTCATAAATCAGACAACATAACAACATATTTTCAGTCTTGTTTGAGACTTTCTCGTTTGTTAAACATTTTGTAACTTTGTGGGTTTTAACACGATAAAATATTTATTAAAGATACTAGAGAAAACATATAGTTCGACGTTTCGACATGGTTACTTACACCAGCCATGGTCGCGAGTCGACTGCCGAAATATTTTCAGTATTTACGTATAAAATCAGCCCGAATTAGACTTAAAAAAATAAATTCTGTTTGTCTGTTTGTTCCTTCTACAATCATAAGCAATTGAGAATGAGATGAACTTTAGTAAAGTTGTTCTTAAAGATTTCCCCGCGAAAAAAAAAAGTTCTTCTTAATGATTCTGAGTGGTTACGACCAATTTTCGAAATTTTATATTAGGTAATGTCTGACTCTTGTTTATGTGTAATCAAATAAAAGTTTTTCTTTCTTTCTTTCAATTTTCGATATTTTATCTGTTGGTGGCGTAGCACCGCACGCAGGTTACAGCTAGTAATTTATAATTTAGCTGCCAGTGTCTTTACCACAATAATAATTACATCAGATCTATTTCATCTATTTCATTATTATCCGGACGTTATATACAACAATAAGACCAGAGATTTTGACATTACTTCCATTCATAATGGAATTTCTCATTATCCTATTGTATATATCTGTAAGCATTTTAGATATTCCTGTTATGGCGTATGTTTATAGTGAACTATCTGGTGCCCGCGACTTCGTTCACGTAACTTAGTTCTATTATGTTCAAAGCAATTTGTTATAGTTTGCTTTTTTAAAATTTTCAAATCCGTCGGGTAAAATATAATTACCGAATTTCCCGTAGGGCTTAGCGATTTTTCCGCAGTAAAAAGTCTTCTAGATGTTGACCAGGCTTAGTATTTATACAGTACAAAGAGTTTCGGACGGTAGTAGGACATCCAGTAGTTTCGGACATTAGCCGGGACAAAAAGACAAACAAAAAATTAAAAAATATAAAAAATGATATTAATACCATTTTAAGATCGCCCCCAATCAGTTTTTCGTAACTATATTCAATTTACAGATACACGGATTTTATTGTTTTATTATACGTATAGATTTATTATAATCTACACATCTAATAAAATTTAATAGCGTTCTACAAAACGAATAAAGCTTTATTTAAAATTAATCCAATATTGTGACCGTTCTTTTAGATATTATTCTATAATCCATTAACATCTCTAAGATTATTCAATGATTCTTAGTCAAATATAACTGCCAAGAGATTCCGGAATTCATAATTACGAAAATTCGAATGATGAATTTCATAGTAAATTTAATTCCAATTTCTCAAAATTTTGTCAATTGTTAAAGCCCTTTGGTTATCATTATTAAACATCATGTTTTAATTAAGGGTCCAAGCTTTTGTATCCTAAAGGTTATCTGATAGGGCGCCGAAGGATCTGTAGTAATATTTGACACTATGGTGAAGTTAGAGGTCTAATATTCGCCGTCGTCCCAGGCCGGGTTCTCGTTATACAAATGAAATTCCAGGGACCTTTCATGAAAATGATCGTCCAGAAGAATTTTTGTATATAACTGTTACTTTTAGTTCTTTTGATATTTTTGTATTTTCAACATAAATTTAAAGAGAATTAGATTTCAAGCTCAGCGCATATTCCCAACTTTTATTATACGCCGCATTAAATAAGTTCGCACTGGCTTCCATTGTATTTAGATCACAACTATTTCTTCATTAAACTTTTCTAGAAACGTCAAGCGAAAATCTTCTACGGTTGAGATATGAGAATATATCGGAAGTGTGCTATATTGAGGTGACTTTTTTTCCGCCATTCCTCAGTCGTGGAATAATGGCGAAAGTAATACTTAGGATATTATAACCTACCAAAAATATTTTTTCATAAATTGTCATTTTTTTTTATCTGCTATAGGGGGGTAAACGAGCAGTCGGGGACATTTTCAAGGCTACCAACGCTTATAGACATCAGTATAGAAGCATATACGGGTGCGCTGCTCTCCTTTCTCCTCCCATCTCCATGGGCCGCCGGCTACTTGCACACCGCACAAAACGCGGCAGCTGTCACACTCCACTCCCAGTTCGTGCCGAACCGATTCGGCTGCATGCGAACATGTAGTGTGGCACTACCTCTTACTAAGTTAGTCATCGACCTCCTGAACGGGTTACAAATTCGTTCTTTGAGTTATGTCGCTTGAATAAATAAAACGCACCTTAAGGGTCGCAGCACACTTATCAAAGGGATCGTAACCGTATCTCCTAGACCCGATCAGTATTATTTGTATGAAATTTCATACTGCAACGCACGCTAATCTAAACGTAACGTAATCGTATAGTCTTCGCTTTTCTAGGCGAGGCGTTTACGATCCCTTTCCGAAGTAATAAGTGTGCGGCGACCATGAAAAAGAAAACATAATAATATATTTACTTGATCTGAATTGAAATTCAAGTTATCGTCCCAAGTTTAATAAATAACCACAATTATTTGTGCAGTAAAATTTTGAATCTAATAATAATAATGTGTGCTTTACACCACACAACTGAAGTTAAACTTAATTATTGATTTAATAACACAAATTCACTACCGTATTTATAGTGACATAATATGTCATATGATATTTATTTTCTAAATACGAAAAAGTTTCACTTAAGTCGAATTTGAATTTGAATGCCGACTTCCATTAGCCTCACCCGATGTGTGATTTTTATAACGCTCTTGCCAGCTCTCTCCCTAATCCCATGTCAAGCGCACGTATAGAAGTTTTACTTCAAAAAGTTTGAATATCCATGAAAATGGTCATTAAATCTGTAATGTGCTTTGAATTTCATATTTAGTAGCCCTCAAAACTGACGGCGAAGAGTAAATAATTAGTTTGCTAGGGGTAGATCTGCCTGCTAATGGTGGTGCATACGCATTTGTGGCCATCTAGGTACCTATCTATATAGCTCTTGTAATAACAATATTACAGCGAGAGGTACCTCCCCGGTCGTGCCGGCCCAAATCGGCTGCATGCAAGCACGCAGTGTGACACTACCTATTCCTAAAACTCTGTTGTGTCAGTAAAATGCAACAACAACAAGCAACTGGGACATAAAAAATATATTTCAGCTGCAAAATAATCCGTAATAATTAACTTAATTGCAATAATTAACGGTCTTCGCATACATGTGAGGAATTCATATTAATTCATTCAATATGTGGTTTTACTTTATTCGTTATTTATTTAATAATTTATGCAAGTTGGATTATATTGCATTCCGGACCAAATTCGTTTGCTTTGTATTGATAATAATAATTGGACTTTTTTATGGTATAGGGGAGCAAATGAGCGTTCGGAGCAATTATTATGACTATCGACGCCCATAAAATCCGCATTTAGATCAACAGATGCGTTGCCCTCCTTCCTCCTCTCACCTCATTGGGCCACCGGATATTTACATACCGTACGAAACGTAATTTCTGTGAAATGCATCTGATAGTACTATATAACAAAAACAATAGGAATGTAATATACTAGGGGACGCCCTCAAATTCGTTTACGTAAATAGACTAATTGAAAGAATTTTTCAAATAGCACTAGTAGTTCCGGAGATTAGCCCATTCAAACAAAATAAATCTCTAGCTCTATATTATTAGTATAGATTGAATCCAGCTACAAAATAATACACGAAAATTAATTTTATTGTAAAAATTAATGGTCTTGAAATTACCGACAATTAATTTCAAACTCATAAAAATTCTCTTACCCAAGTAAAGTCAAGCAAGTTTACGGTGAAAATAGTTACTTTGGTGAATTCTTTGTGGACTTTATACTTCAGATTCTGCAGTATGTGCTTTGACTAAATGTAGCAAGAAAATGTTTGTCTGGGAGAAAGCGAAAGCTATTTAGGATATGATATTATTTTATACACAAAAGTCTGAAAATATATCAAGTATATTAATATGGAAAATAATTATTTAAAAATGTAATATTTTAAACCTATTTGCCATAAACTACGCCACCAAAGGTACCTTAAACGATGCCGGTAGTCGCTACTAGTCTTCAATGTATTCAACATCATAAGTTATTCATTCATAATGTGTTGTAAGCTATAATACTTGAAGTTGACAAAGTTAATGTATTCATGCGAAATGTCACCAATATCGGTTAGTGGTTTCGAAAAAGCATTGAAAAACGTCTTGAGATGTTTGTATATACCTACATATTATGTAAAACTTTTTTTTTTTTGTGACGCCGGTAAAATGCATTTATGCACCGTCCAACCAGCCCTGGGTGAGCCAGAAGGTTGTGTCGGACTTAGTAAAACTGTAAAACTGTTGTCAATGCTAAGTATTCTTATAGAACGTTTAAATTCTTTGTTTTTTAATTATTAATTTAATATAATTATGAATAATTTATAAAATTCTACGACGGCATTCAGCAAATTCGAAGTCCGCATATGTTCAACTAATGAATGTTTTAATTTAATTCCATATTTCATAATATTCTCAACTTTTATTTTATGCCACATTTCTCGCCGCGGCTTCCATTATATTTAGATCACACAACTGTTTCTTCGTTAAACTTTTCTGGAAACGTCTTTCGAGAAACTTTTACATTTCGCAAGTATGCTATATTAACATGGTTTTTGTCGGCATCTCTGCAGCTGCGGATATCTGAAGTAATTCTCAGCATATTAAATACTAATGGCATTTATACTGATCAATACTTATAAAAAAGTAAAAGTTACCTCTAATGTTGTGTGCTGACATAGATTGCGTTCAGACGTCTGTCCAAATTGTATAGAGTGGGGCACCGAAGAACAATGTTCATTTTGGGCCATTAACGAGCCCAGGGAAAAGACTGCCACCAAAATATAGTAAAAAGTAAAACCATATGAGGTGCGACTGCTGCAGAAGTTTGTATTTTTAATATTTTTTCTTCAATATATTTTGTGTACAGATCTATACTAGCGGTCGTGAGAATTTTTTAAACATAATATGTATTACTAATTTTTAGTGCCAAAGTTAGTAAGAAACCAGATCCCAGTATTGTAACACAAATGAAATAAAAAAATTGTGATATGGTGTAGCCCAAAATTATTTCTCAATTCATTAGATCGATTTTTATGCTACTATACACTATATGTAACTTTGTCCAACTTAAATTAATGTTCGCTAAATTTTTTTAAAAGAAATTTTTTTTAAATTTTGTTAAAGCAACAGGCGGTCCGATCTGCTATACTATTTCTTAAACTAGTCATAGATATAAGTGAAAAAACACTGTACTAATAAATGGTGGTGGCCCATGAAGGTAGGAGGAGGAAGGAGGGCAGCGCATCTGTACAAACTCTATGTGGCTGTCTTTAAGCGTCGGTAGTCAAGAAATTGGCTCCAACTTCTCGTCTGGACAAACGAGAAGTTGGAGTACCTACCACAGTAAGAAAAGAGTCATAACGTACAGTTACGTACTTAAGTATTTCTGGATGTATAATTTCATTAAAAAATTCAATTGTAAAACGAGAATCCGGCGAGGGATTTAAAATGACAGGACGAAAATTAGACCTCTAACGCCACCCTAATATCAAATCTAATTACAGAATCTTTTCGTCACCGTGTAAGATAACCTTTAGGATATAAAAGGTTGGACCCCTAATTAAAATATGATGTTTAATAATGATAACCAAAGAGGTTGATTGACTGAATTCAGAGGAATTTAAATTTAATTCGCCTTTAATCAACACAAGAATTTTCATCATTATGAATTCCAGAATAACCTACTTCTTGAATATTACACTTACCAAACAATCATTGAATAATCACAGAGAAATAATAAATAAAAACTAATAATCTAAAATAATTGTCTATTTATTGTTGGAATGATTTAATACCTTTCTTAAATTTTCACTGTGTACGATAAATTTACATTAAGAAACATTGTATAATTGCAATTACTAAGACGATTTAAGATATTGTAAAATGCAACCAGAAAATATACCTAATATAGTCGGAGAATATAATACGGGGTTGAATTCGTCGAAATTTTAATTCATCTGTGCACTGTATGCACATTGCACAGGTGCTAAAATCATTTTTTTAATATACCTAATAAATTCAAACAATATTATATTTTTCTTTTTGCTATAGGGGTTCAAATGAGCCATTTTCATGCCTTCGGAATGTTTCCAACGCCCATTGACATCCGCAATAATAATTAAAAATTTTTACATTTTACCATCAAAATAGCTGAACGAATTCCAAATCGTATCATTTGTTGAAATTTATTATCATTAAATTTCATTAAAACTCTGCTGCTAGTGTCGGTAATTGCAAAAGTTTTTAAATATGGGTTCAATCGAGCTGAAATAATGATTTATACACGAATAGCGCCAAAATGTCCACACCAGAATTTTGATTTTTCGATTATTGTCACAGCTGACTAAATTATGGAAGCAAAAGTATGTATGTATGTATGTATGTGTGTGTGCGTGCGTGCGTGCGTGCGTGCGTGCGTGCGCACGCATCATATATGCATATTATGCGTGCGCACGCACGCATAATATGCGCATATTATATAACCTAACACTCACACTAGTCTAGTTTAAAGGTAATGAAAAATATATTATGAAGTAACATTACACAATTTTAAATATTATTTAGTACAGAAATACAAAAGCTCTTGTAAAGAACTTTTAAGCGCGAAATAATAAAAGGTCGCTAAGTGTTACTGCTGCATAAATGCTGGCTTTTACCTAGATTGTGTCTGACCGGAGTCGCGTAGTATATACTCGATATATACTTTTGAGGAAGTTGGAAAAGTAAACGAGCTCGACGAAAAGTTTATTTAATTTATATTTATTGTGCGAAATGTGTATTGTATTTTATATAGCACAGTTGCAGTAGCGAAAACTTTATTTTATGCTGGCGAATGGCTTCGCACGCTATTTGAAGTCAGCCCCAATATCGTTTGTGAGTGTTTCGCAATTGAAGATTGGAATTGTTTTCCATTTTTGCAACAATGACATTTTGTAGCTAGAGGTAGCCATGCCGCAGTACAGCTGAGTTGAGTTTGTACGAACAGACAAGTAATCAATGATAATATAATACTGCCGCTTCTTTATGGGTATGCTGTTGTTTTTTTTTGAGCGCTATGCGAGCTACCAGTGGCCTATTGCTAAGTTATAATAATTTTATAGATATCTATTAACTGTGTCCTGATTGGAAATATCGATAGATGTTGGCCGATTTTCAGTCGTACACGATATGCACACAAAATTTAATGAGAATCGGTCGAGCCGTATCGGAGAAGTATTCTAACTAACACTGTGACACGGGAATTTTATTTATAAGATACTATATTTGTTGTTTAACTATCACAACTACGGTACTTGGCAGCTTACGTAGTGCAACAAGTCCACTTAAATATAATTAATAGTTGACTCCTATTAAATTGGACAACATTTAATAGTCTGCGGTCAAACAATATCACCCTAAACAATAAATTGTACCAACAGTCTAACACCCTTGTAATTGTTTAGGTATAAACTATGTGACGTACGTACAGACACATTAACTATAAACTTTGTAAATTATAAGGGACCAGAACATTATTATACTTGCTTCAAGTTAGTAAACAACTGTCAGAGTAAGGTCGGGTTAGTCAAGTATTTATTAATTTACTATTATATTACTTAGATGTAAGATCTAAGCTTACTGTCTCGATGTCTAGTTATAAGCATGCTTAACCATAAACGTGATATCCCGGGTTTGAATCCCAGGTCGGACCAAAAAATAATATAATCATAGTCCAGAGTCAGGAAGTTGGCGATGTTACAGCGGTCGTGTCGAATTATCGATGCATTGGAATATAGAATACACTTGTGTCTGCACGCATACTTCTACCATATTGTGCAGAAGACTAGTTGAAGAAATTTACCTAGAACAACATTATCATTATAAATTGCTAGTAAGATGTAGTGCCACACTGCATGCTTACATGCAGCTGAATCGGGCCGGTACGACCGGGTACCTCTCGCTTACACAAGACCGGCGTAAAGTGACAGCTGTGCGTTTCCAGAGGTGTGTAAGTAGCCGGAGGCCCATGGAAAGGGGGGCGAGGGCAAAGCATTTGTACAGCCTCTATGCGAATGTCTATGGGTGTCGATAGTCATGAAAATGGCTCCGATTGCTTTTGCCCCCACATACCATGAAAATAAATAGTTAGAAAAGAAGTTTAAATGCTACAGTCTGTAGTAGTAGTAGGTATAGTAGTAGTATACTGGCACAGTCTGCGAGGTGCCTTTAGCTCACATTAAATTTGTAGCCGCAAAGTGAAAGCTATTCGTGAGGTTGAGTTTCCAATGTCTCATAGTTACAAGGACGACATGTCGGCATAATAATTAGGTCATTGTCTGCGCGCAGGGCGTATCGGTGTTTGTGAAAAGCCCCAAATCCGAAGACAGAATAGTCTTCACTAGACCGATAAACAGAACTTGGCGGTCGAAACTTGTTGCAGCATGTTAGAAGATTTTCCGAAAAAAAAAGTTTATGAAAAGACTTCGACTGCGCCGTTGCGACCTTATTGTATAAAAATATATGGCGCCGTGGTCGGAAGGAAGCAGGCACTTTTTTCACCCTTCAAACACCTAGATAAAAGAGGGGCATATTTCCCACCCCTGTTTTTATTTATATTTCTTTACGATTAGACAATATACAATAAATTCAATAATAAACCAATATAGATATGTATCCATTTTAAAACGTAATTTCAAGATTCATATTAATAGTTTGCTTATTGGCACAGTCTGCCAGGCTCGCTGAGTTTGTTTCGCCGGTTCTTCTCAGGGCAGTGCTAGGGTTGAACTCGTGGTAGATGTAATATTTGACGTTCAAAAAGCAATTTTTTAAAATCTATTTTGAATAAAAGTATTTTGATTTTGATTTTTGATTGTTTATTGTTGTAATATAGA
>LUGF01033051.1:70495-82668 GCA_001625245.1 Calycopis cecrops | reverse complement strand
GATTTTCCGAAAAAAAAAGTTTATGAAAAGACTTCGACTGCGCCGTTGCGACCTTATTGTATAAAAATATATGGCGCCGTGGTCGGAAGGAAGCAGGCACTTTTTTCACCCTTCAATCACCTAGGTAAAAGAGGGGCATATTTCTCACCCCTGTTTTTATTTATATTTCTTTACATTTTGACAATATACAATAAATTCAATAATAAACCAATATAGATATGTATCCATTTTAAAACGTAATTTCAAGATTCATATTAATAGTTTGCTTATTGGCACAGTCTGCCAGGCTCGCTGAGTTTGTTTCGCCGGTTCTTCTCAGGGCAGTGCTAGGGTTGAACTCGTGGTAGATGTAATATTTGACGTTCAAAAAGCAATTTTTTAAAATCTATTTTAATAAAAGTATTTTAATTTTGATTTTTGATTGTTTATAGTTAAATATAATAGATAGTTATAACATATATTTTTGTCTTGTTTTTTGTTGTTATAGGGCAAGAGTTTAGTTAATTCACTGAAATTTATATAAGAATTCATAATATAAATCGAAGGATCTATAAAAGAAAACTAATCAAAATCAAAAAATTTAAAACAAAAAGTAACCCGAAATAATCAATGTGGTTAAAAAAATAATTAAGTAATTTAAAATTAAGATTAGGTTTGTCATTACTACACATACGTATTCCATTTTTTAATTCAATATTACTCGTAGAATATAAGGATATCTGAAAAAAATGGAAACCCACCTTTCGAAGCTATAAAATAAGATATACCTACCATGATTATTTTTTTCTAATTTTTTTTGTTACATTGCAAGAAAACTATTTTAGAGGAATTTATCACTGTTCACCATGATCCTTTGTTTGTTTGTCTCAGGATCCCAGAGCCAAACTCATACAAAATTACACCGAAGATATCCCTGACGTCCGCGTCAACATGTGCGAGATTCGAATAGCCCTGAAACAACTTAAGAACAATTAGTCGCCAGAGGCAACGCAATGACGGCTGAGCTTCTGAAAGCGGGCGGAAAGCCGATAATAAGAGTCCTCCAGAAACTACTTGCAGCTAACATTCTCGAAGGCAGTGTTCTAGAAGCGTGAACGGAACTGAACTGTGGTGGTGCTCTTCTTAAAAAAACAACGATAAAACCTTATTAAAGAATTATAGACCCTTATCACTTCTGAGTCATGTTTACAAACTATTTTCAAGGGTTCTATCAACACACCGAGACCGATTATAGAAAAAACGGGGGAGTATAATCGGCCTTTATGTATAGGTTTATAAAGCGTTTGCTGCCTATAAAAAAGGCTTTGATTCGGTTGAGACATGGGTGTGCTCGAGTCATTACACCGGTTCCAAATTTACTATCGATATAATATTATTAAAGTACTAGTAGCTCCCGCCCGCAGCATCGCCTGCGTAGATTTCGCTGATTGACACTGTCTAGACGCACTAGAGACTGTCTCTGAACAGTTCCTACTACAGCGTTACACCGTTGCGTTGAACCGTACAATGGGATCAGGTTTATATCTTGAACCCTGGCCTCAGTACTTCAAAGAAGCAGGCTAACAATTTGGTCCGCCAGTTGTCCTATTCCACACCGCCATCTGCTGCTTTAAAGGAACGGGCGAAGAACCCTACAGCTGAGAAGCCTCTAGTCTGGCCTCCCGCCGAAGCCTGTCCAGTAAAAGCAGGCTAGTAGTGTCTGTCAGGCATAGTATTCGCCAAGTGTGTGTGTTTATGACATATGGCACTGAATCTTTGGCCCCTAAATGCGGGCCTCATAAATAAGCTGAGTCACTCAGCATGCAATAGAAATATCTTTTCTTGGTATATCTCTCCGAGATATGATTTGCTATTCGAAGATCCATAAGACGGTAACCAACATCGCTCTAAGAGTCAGCAAACTGAAGTGGCAATGGGCCACATTGCTCGAGCTACCGATAACAACTGGAGAAGAAACGTTCTCTCGGCCTCGCGCCGGAGGACGGAGTGTGGAAAGGATTCCACTTCCGGTGGAATGACGACATGGTTAAGGTGGCGGGGAGCCGATGGAGAGAAGTGGCTCGGGACTTGTGGCGCTCTATGGGGAAGCTCTATGTCCAGCAGCGGATGTTCTCCGGCTTATGATGATTATGATCGCGGTTTATTTATTACAAGAAAATCTACGTAAATTGTCTTCACTAAAAATCGAATGGAAATACATATATAAAATTCGTGAGTACGTTTTATAATGTATACAAGTATTGAATATTCAAATAAAATTTTATTAAGTGTCTGTTGAATTTCAAATACCTACAGATATTTGATTTACAAATAAGATTTCATAAATATTTCATTGTATTGCTTGTACGAATAAATAATGAACAATATCTATTCTACTAATAT
The DNA here is from genome assembly GCA_001625245.1 of Calycopis cecrops. Classification (NCBI taxonomy): domain Eukaryota; kingdom Metazoa; phylum Arthropoda; class Insecta; order Lepidoptera; family Lycaenidae; genus Calycopis; species Calycopis cecrops. Next base: position 80,286 of record LUGF01033051.1, on the reverse strand, counting down.
TATAAATGTGAAAGTTTGTATGTTTGTTTGTTTGTTTGTTACTCCTTCACGGAAAAACTGCTGCACCGATTTTAATGAAATTTGGCACACACGTAGGGTAACTTAGATTAACATATACGGTACGGTATATACGATACGGATTATCCTGAAAAAAATTCTATTTTCCACGGGATCGAAATTTACGCGGGTGAAACCGCGGGACGCAGATAGTATTACATTTTGTTAAAGTTAAAGGTAGGTATAACTTTAGTATAAAATTTATAAAACACATTGACTTCGAGATAAGATGCGTCTATCCAACGCTACAGTTGCAACTTGCCTAAGCAGCGATGGCCTGTGGGTACGAGCGACGGTTAATTCTAGCTACTGAGAAGTCTGGCAACGTCACACAGAAATCATAGAAAATACTAAAATGTATATGAACTGTGCCGGCGCCAGATTGAATTCCGAAAACAATACATATTAGAAGTTGTAGAATAATCTTAACTAAGCCAGAGATTAAGTGGTATTAGACTTGGTAGTTATTGCGCGGTAGTCAGTGTGCGGTGACTTCGGTCGCATTCAATTGTAGTGATTTACTAATATTCTGAGACGGATTGTGGTTGGCGTTAAGCTCCGTCCACTTTCACCAAACTTCAAATGTATGTGGGTTTTAGTTTGGATTATACTAAAGCATTTGATAGTTCGCTTGGTTTGGCTTTGAGTATAATTTAAATAGGTGTGTGTATATGTTTTAGATCGATAGAATTGAAAGCTTAACACTATCTTAAAATAAAAATACAGCAAAGCGTACTACTGTGTAACAATCACAAGTTAGCCCAATTTCTTTTGTATCAGCCACTAATTTGTAACACCAGTATAACTCACTTTTCTGTCCTAAATATATAGGTAGCATATTTTCTGACGCAAAACTCTAATAGTGTCACTTCCTAGCGCCACTAAAGGAGTTTTTTTGTACAAATATAAATAAAAACGTCCCTTTAATTCTTGAACAATTCGGCAAAAAAGCACGCAACGTTACGGTTGTAAATTTTTCATGTTTTCAACGACTCCCCTTTAGCAAATGCTCCTGACAGCCGAAAATATGTTTTCAATATTTTAAATGGGAAATTCCGCAGTGATTCGGCCGCCAATTTGTTTTATAGTGACCGTGACAATGGAACGGATCCCGTCGATTAAATGGACGTTTTAGGCCGGGAATGTGAGGATAAACGAAGTCACTAAGCAATAGGCACAAAAGTTCTTTTTTTTCAGTGGTAAGTGGTAATACCGTACTTCATTACAGCTGACTTATTTTAGCTCCTTGTAGAAAGCACTTTCTCACTTTCTTCGGTTTTATTATTTTATAGAAAATGTCACTTAAAATGAGAAAGGATCCATTGATACGAAGGTTGGATTGACAGGAAAGTTGGATTAGAATGTCAGATGAGAGAATAACATGTATTTGAAGCGATGGTGTAGGTACCCAGGATGACCAAGACTATAATAAATACTAAGATCAGTTTGATCGGGTTTTGTCCAAAGTGGTCTTTGGGTCAAGAGCCTTTACAGCATGTTTAAATAGTGTTATGAATGTGGTAGAAGACGAGAAAGATACAAGTATTCTAGTGTGTAAGCAATGTGATATGTGAATTTTACCCGTTATATTTTCATATACCTACCGCGCGTCTTTTTTTCGCAATATGCTAAAGACTCTATTTAAATTCATACTGTAACTTACACAATGTAGGTGCTGAAGCAGTATGTGATGTGAGATCTAACGCCGATATTTAAGACCTCGTAACCTTTTTTGTGAAAGTTTTATGTGATAAACATTACGTAGACTTTTTGATGCGTTCTATTTCAAACACGTAGGCTTAAATTTATGAGGAGTATTAAAAATAGTAGCTTACCTCAACTGAAATATTATTAGAGGTTTAATTTGGCAATAATGCAGAATTAGTTTTTGACGATCAGGCTGGCGCAGTGGTAGGTACAGGGCTCGGATAAATGGAGCATATTGCGCCAGAGGTCGCGGGTTCGAATCCCGCCTTGGTCATAGATGTTTATCTATGTATTATATGTATTTCTATAATTAAAATATTAAATATATAAAATTTCTTAAATTTATAAAACATATTAAATATATTTCCGTTGTCTAGTACCAGTAAAAAATACAAATCCTTAAGGTGCTTAGCACGGGGCTTGGCTAACGTGGTGTGTAAAGTTCACAGGTACTTATTTATTTATTTATTTTTATTAGTACTACCTCTAACTACAAATGCCTTGCTTTGTTTCTCTTCCACCAATGTAAAGTTACATTTCTGTTATCCAGTACCAACATTAAGCGATTGATCATAAATACTCCGCCTTATTTTCTCAAGATGTAAATACATCTTTGTTACATGAAATTGTATTGGGGTAATATAAAAGGGGAATTCCCTTTAATCTCCGAGCCTTATCGGTGCTCGCCAGGGCCCATAAAATACAAATAGGCTCGGCTGTATGTATATAAAACGTAAATATAATATACTTTATTCTGAGAGTGACAAATGCTTTGTCGAACGCCTTGGCTGGGTATTATGTAAATGAATCTTGTGATTAGTTATTCATTTGACAGAGGTCACATTCATATTTTGCTGTGTTGACTTACCCCATCTAATGATGTATAATAGGTATGTCACAACCAAGTGCTTGAAATAGCTGTTTAATTGCACAGCTAGTCACTTCATTGAATCACGCCATTCATCCAATGTCTAAACTTTAATTCTGTGCCTCCTGTGATAAGTAATACAAGTGCAAATTCTTAATTTTACAGGAGAGCAAAAATAAAATTTAAAAATATAAATTTTGTGTAACAAGGAGACTAGAAACGATCTGATAACTGTATGTTATTGATAAAAACCTGCTTTTTAAATGTACATTTAATCATCATCATCAGCCTATAGCAGTGCACTGTTGGACATAGGCCTCTCCCATACATTACTTTAATACATTTAATGTTTTTCGATAAATATTATTTTGGAGAAAATCTCGATTTTTCTTGAAAAAACTACGAGTTGTACCTACTAAGATGTAATACGATTAAAAAATATTTGTTAAATGATACAAGTTTAGTTATATCATTGTGCAATACTAGAAAACCTAAACTAAATACGAGAAATTACTTTTGGAACCACTATATAAAGAGGTTACAACTTGTTTTATATCAATATGCACTTTTTTTTAACAAGATGCTGCTACTCTTATCAATTTCACAATATTATCTCCGAAACTATATCAAATAGAAATACTTGAGTTGGACCAAAAAAAAGTATTTTTTTGCTGATTATTTTTATATAAAAAAAAACAAGAAAGGGTACAAGTCAACTTACATAACCACATTACAGGCAGCAGTGGTTGAAGACAATGTTTAAAAGCAACAACTAAACGAGATGCTTAGCCTATTGGTTAAAATAGCTGATCAGTTGCTCAGCTAGTCATTTTATTGAATAAAGCCGGGGCGGAGCGGGGGTCTAACAAAGAAGGGGAAAAATACTTAACCTAACCTACCTAAAGTTAGATGTGAGTACGGCCAAATCAAATATTGACACAGAAAAACTTGGAAACTATAACACCAGTCAGCGACATATTGTTTTTTTTAGGGTTTCGTATCTCAAAGAGAAAAAACGGAACCCTTAAAGGATCGATTTGTTGTCCGTCAGTCTGTAAGTCTGTCAAGACCTTTTTCTCTAAAACGCGTGAAGGGATTAAGCTGAAATTTTTGTCAAATACGGAGGACAGTTACGTCTAGATTCCTTGATTTTACTTCTAAGTTAACGCAATAAAAAGTTATAGCCCAAATTTTGTATGAAAACGTATTTTGTCGAAAACCAAAAAAATATCGCGAACTTACCGTTGACCTGGAGCTGTGAAATTTGGCAAGAAGACTTAAAGCACATATATAAGAATAAATTTGAAAACTAGTAAATTATATTATGTAGATCATTGGAAAAATGATTATCAATTTATAACTGTAATTCGTTGCCTACTAAATGTGTGTGAGCAACCGCTTATATAAGTTTGTCAACTTAAACGGGAGGCGTAAAGTTACAATAATTGAAAACCATGCATTACGTTTGGATTACGGAATTCTCGGTGTGCGAGTCGAACTCGCACTTGGCCGGTTTTTATTTACGTTATAGGGGTGCAAAAGAGCAGTCGGACCCATTTTCATGACTACTGCTGACAGGCTATACAGATGCGCTGCCCACCTTTCTCCTCCCTTCATGGACCACCGGCTACTTACACACCGCATGGCTCTGGCATATTGATATTATTTCTACTTCAAACATTAATATTAAATAAGGCCCATATCAAAGACATTTTGATGGTCCTTCCCTCCAAATGCTACTTGTAGCTGCGCTACTTTTCATATCCCAATATCTCACAAATAAATTGGGGGATAAATTAATTATCTCTCACATTGCTACATTGCATTAGAATTGGACCAGCTATACATTTTCCTATAGAGCGGCAGGCACGCTCGCACATCCGTTCAGAATTTTCTTTATTTTTTTTTATTTCTCCCCTTCCATTTGAATGCTCTATTACAAAAAAATGAACAATAAAAGCAGTCTCTACATAATTATAATGTCGATGTTAAGTTGAATCCAGACGAGTTCATTTATCATATCTGAAGGTTCGGCAAAAATCGGATAATGAAATCGATTTATCATTACAAGAACACTACTGAAACATTTTTCATAATCTGTCGAGTGATGGCGATTGAATTTTAATAAAATTCTTCAGTTTTTTTGTTATATTGTGATCTAAACTAATCAGTTTCAATAAAGCTTTAGTTATTTGCACAGCCTCTATGCGGATGTATATGGGCGTCAGTAGTCATGAAAATGGCTGCGATTGCTCGTTTGCCCCCTTATACTGAAAGAAGAAAACTCAATCCAATAACCCTTTTATTGATTGAGTTTTCTTTTTAAAACAGGACAACAACAACAACAATTTACAACAGTTTTTACAACAACAACAACAATAATATCTCAAGAATAAGAAAAAAACTGACCCTCAGATCCTGAAGAAGGCTACTGAGGCCTGCTAAAATTGACACAATTGTTTCACTGAATGACTTTAACTTACAAATAAAACAAAATTATCAATAACAAGTCATTTAATTTGAATTTTCACAACCGTTATATAAAAACATTATCACATTCTTTAATATATTATATATATTTTCAATATAAGTGAAAATATTTTGTTATAGATAAATAATGACGTTCAGTAACATACAAAATAGTTTCTCATTAGGACTATGGAAACATATAACTATAAAAATATAAGATCTGTTTAAATTAAAAATAAAATGTATGTAAATATTTGCAAGGCAAATTAAAAAGATTCACAGTTTCATTAACATTTTAAAGAAGGAACATGCATTTTAATTTTGTGCTCTTCGTAAAATCAATTAGCTGCGGGGATCTGACGTGCATACAAAATAGTCAAAAGAGTCAAAGTTATAAAATGTTGTGCTGAGAAATAAGATGGAATAAAATATGTCTTAATTTATATAATATTCTTATATCTGTATATTTAGACGTGAAGCAAAACTTCGGGTACATTTTTAGGAAAACTGCGCAAATGGAGGAGTATGAAATTAGGCATACTTATAGTTTAAGAGTGTATCTGATCCTAATAAATACTGTAACGTGACATTGATAAAAATAATTAATAAAATAAATAATTGATTAGCAATCAAATGTATAGATAATAATTGCTAGAGTAAGACACGACAAGTAAGACGCTAGAGTGTATGTTAGAATTAAAAACATGCATTACAATATATTCAAATAAAATTTTATGGAATGACTGTTGAATTTCGAATCGACTTTCGATTTTCATACAAGATTTCATTATTATTTAACTGTATTGCCAGTATGAATAAATTGAATATTGATAATATATTAGTCTATTCATCAATGCCTCTCTCTAAGATATAATTGTATAACATTCTACATATTATATTATAGCTGGGTGTATAAACCTCGTTTATATTTGGCTCAGAACGTATTACATCACTATTTTCTTATTCACTGGCATAATAGAGATTGACAAAAATAGTTTTAGGCGTGCTGGTTGTTGGTGGAAGGTACAGAATAATCTCGTCTAAGGCATGGATTAAGGGGCATTAGACTGGCTAGTTATTGTGCGGTAGCCGCTCTGCGGTGACTTTGATCGCATTCAATTGTAGCGATTTACAAGTATTCCGAGACGGGCTTGGATTGTGACTGGCGCTAAGCTCCATCAAGTTCGACTAAACTTCAAATATATTTGGTCGTCAGTCTGGATTATAGTTTGGCTTTGTTTGTTTTAAACCGTTGAGTGTGTTTATGTTTTATTGTGGAAGTTGTCATAAATTAACGCAGTCGAGGTGAGTTTGCTGCGAAATATACGCGGCGTAGCCCTCGCCAGTCTCTATACAATGCGCCGAGAGATGCTATAAAAGCTATAAATGTAGAGGAAATAAGACAATTTTTGAGATCTTGATCATTAGTTATCAAATGGCTCCGATTGATCTATCATTCCCCTAAGCTGTAAAGCTGTAAGAGACTGCCGATAGAAAAAAAGAATTTAACCTAACGTAACAAATCTTAAAAAACACAGAAAAGCGCGACGAGCTTTTACTGTCATTTACGCCGCATCGGTACACCCTATGTGGGTTACTGATCATTGTGGGGATTCAGATCTCTCTTGTGAAAGAACCCGACCCCACTAAAACCTCACGGAAGGCCTCAGCCGCCTTAGAAGGAGGAGGTGACACCGAAAGTGCGAAGAGCTGTGTAGCATCACGATTTAGCGTAGTTCCACTTTTCTTTGCTAGTTCTACCATGTTTGCTGACGAGAACGCGTAACTTTTCCCTTTTTTCTAACGCCACTAAAAAGTTATCTTTTTTTTTTTATCTTATGTTTATCTTCTTTAATTTTAGAACAATTTCACAAAAAAGCACCCAACGCTTCGGTCGTAAAATTTTCATGTTCTTAATGACACCCCATTAGGAAATGCTCTTGACAGCCAAAAATATCTTTTCAATATATTAAATGGGAAATTCCGCAGTGATTCGGCCGCTAATTTGTTTTAAAGTCACCGTGACAATGGAACGGTTCCCATTGATTAAATAGCGAGTCCATTTGAGGTCGGGAATATAAGGATAAAATGTAATCACTGAACAGTAGATTCATGCTTCTAATTGGTACTCGAAAAAATCCCTAATTTTTTTTCGTGATGCGGGATAGACTACCTCGTTGCTTCGATGTCAATAGAATGACAGAAAAAAATAAAAGAAGAATAAAAACATACATATAGCGAAAGATGAAGAATGTAGGTGGCGACGAAGACCAAGATTGAAACAATATAATCAGATCAATCGGATGTTGTCCAAAGATGAAGTCAATAGCTGCTTCTGCAATGTTTGCATTAAAAGTTGTATGAATGTGGATGAAGCAAGACAAGTGTTAGTAAGAGGCAGGTCCACACTGCATGCTTCCATGCAGCCAAATTGGGCCGGCGTACGGGGGAGGTTCGTCGCTTACACGAGACCGGCGGAAAGTGACAGCTATGCTGTCGCGTTTCGTGCGGTGTGTAAGTAACCGGTGGCCCATGGAGGCGGGAGGAAAAAAGAGGGCAGCGCATCTGTATAGTCTCTATGCGGATGTCTACGGGCGTCGATAGTCATGAAAATGGCTCCGACTAATCGTTTGCCCTCATATACCATAAAAAAGTGTGTTCGTGATATTATGTCTCTCTCGTTTATCTCTACCTACTTCGTTAGGAAACTGGCATGCTGTGTGCGCTAGCGATTCTATCGCGTTTCGTGCGGTTTATGAATAGCCGGAGACATGCCACTACCTCTTACAGAACTTGTAAGGAAATTTGAAATAAACTTGTACAATATATTGTACATAATAGTTTATGGAATGTCTTCTCACTTCTTGATGGAAATTCATATTATACTCTTATTAAGTAATATAATTTTTGTACAATTTCCTCTTTTGTTAACTAAAATTACATTTAATACGACCAGTTTCGAAAACTCATATACCTGATGATGAGTAAAGTAAATAAAAAATAGTGGAAATTGTATAAAAAATTATATTATTTAGCGATGTATTTTTGTGTTAAGTATATTGTACAATACTTTTATTAAATAATATACTTTTTTATACTATTTCCTCTTTTGTTAACTAAAATTACATTTAATACGACCGGTTTCGAAAACTCATATACCTGATGATGAGTAATGTAAATAAAAAATTGTGGAAATAGTATAAAAAAGTATATTATTTAATAAAAGTATTGTACAATATAACACAAAAATACATCGCTAAATATTATTGGTTTATACATCCGGCTATTGTATTGGTTGTGACTAAATATAACAAAAAGGTCTTTATTATACGAACCCCTTTTGAGAGAGAATAGATTCAAAGCCCTCCTAAGCTATATTGCTTACTGGAAATTGGTACAATAAATTATTTATGAATATCTAAAATAACATAACACTTTCACTGTCGCTAATAGCTGTTCAACCCATTTTTTGAAGAACTAAATTGCCAATTCTATTAGTCTTGTTATTTCGCCCCATTACCATAGCTTTATAGAGTTTTTATAAGGTAGGTAGGTATAGTGCTCGCTTAAGTAATTTTAAGAACTTACTCATAAAATTTCAATACTTGGTAGTAAGGCTGTGCGTTGTTCCTCATTCAAGCGTAACTCTTTAAAGCGTCTTATGGCATAGATTGAAATATTTGCTAAGGGATAACATAGAGAAAAATTAATAATTTGAAGAAACAATTAATTAACATTATAACAACAATTGAGCTGACATGGCTGGGGTACGATTTCCAACATCTGCTATAGAGTAATTAAACTGATGCTATTTTTATTAAATAACTGATTAAAATTAAATTAGATTTATTGTAGATAGAATAAATTTGGATGTACAATTTGGACGTGCGGTGTGTAAATAGCCGGTGGCCCATGGAAGTGGGAGGAAAAAGGAGGGCAGCGCATCTGTACAGCCTCTATGCGGATGTCTATGGGCATTAATACTAGGTAAGCATTGCATTCCGCTTCTTTACAGAGGCATAAGGTGAGTGGTAGGTATATCCCTGGCGAGACTCATTCGGCTGTGGTACTACTATCTCTTATTATATTGTATTAGAGGATATGAGAAATACCTTAAATCCAAAATAAATCAAACTTAGTTTTTATTTTGCGGAAAAGAATACTCGCAGCTAATACAGAAAGAGCCCACGCATATTGGATCGAAGAATACCGAGTGTGTAACAATGTGATTGAATCTATCCCGAATCAACGGGCAGAACCACTTAGGGCCTATTAGCGCGCAAACCTTATCAATACAGTTTAGGCTCCCCGGGGAAATCAATCCTTTTTGTAAATTAGATCAAGTGTTTGAGTTTAATATTTTGAGCGTGTCTTGTTGTTTTCGATTAGCATCATAAGTGGAACTCGTATCAAGGCAAATGGCTTTTTATTATATTATGAGGTGGGCGGTGAAAGGAGGACAGTGAATCTGTATAGCCTCTATGCAGTAGTCATACAAATGGCTCCGACTGTTCGTTTCTGCCCCTATACCTACGATAAAAAAGGTCGTGTGTATGTATTATGTAGATTTTTATGTTTCCTACTACAAGGCGATCGTCTCCACGAGTTTTAACTTATGAGTTATCATTAGTTTCGACGTGATAAATGTGTTGGCACTGGTTACATTACACAACTAAGAGTTGGGTTACTT
>LUGF01033051.1:40734-63671 GCA_001625245.1 Calycopis cecrops | reverse complement strand
AATATAAAGCGGCATACGAGTAGTCGGAGCCATCTATATGACTACCGACGCCCATAGAGATCATATATATATATATATACATAGAGTACATACGCTATACAGTTGCGATGGCCTCCATCCGTCTTCCACCTCTATGGGCCTACTGTAATACATGTTAAAGTATATGCTACTAATATAAGTATTATGATATAAGTATTATGGAGTTAAAATGCTATTTAATTTTGTAGCATTCGAACGGCTGAAAAATTGTTGACAAGAGTGGAGGAAAATTAAAAGGCCTACGACGCGTAGGCATCATTATCAAATCATTAAATAAAAAAATAAAGTTAATTTAATAAATACAAGCTGCGCCCCGCGGTTTTACCCGCGTAAATTTTGATCCCGTGGAAAATAGAAAGTCACTCCATATCAACATTTTTCTGGATATAAATTATCCAAGTTACCCCCTATGATTATGTGTGTGCCAAAGTTCATGAAAATTGGTTCAGCAGTTTTTACGTAAAGGAGTACCTAATAAAAAAAAAACAAACAAACAAACAGACATACAAATTTCGCATTTATAATGTTAGTAGGATAATATTATAAGAATATGTTTAAAATAAATTAGGTACCATTATTATTTTTATTTATAAATTATAAAGTTAGGTAAATGAAAATGAAACACCGAAAGCTAAAATGAAAAAAAGAAAAATAATTAAATTAAAATATGATAATTATTTTTTTATTATTAAGCCTATAATGAAATACTAAAATTGTAAAATGTTAAAATAAAACAGGTGACCCTATGGACCTTTCCGTATTTCTTACTAGCGTCTTACTTTTCTTTCCCTTTGGCCTTAGGGAAGAAAAGCAAGGCGACTGAAGAATCTGAAAGAATTTTCGTTCAGTGACGAAAACCTGTAAGTAGTGCGACACTGCATGCATGCATGCAGCCGAATCAGGAAAGCGCGACCGTGGAGATACCTGTCACTTATCATCGCCAGCTTTAGCAACAATTTGGAGCTACGCTAACTCGCGCACGCACACACACACCTGAGCCATACAGAGACAATTTTTTATGCTGATTCTACGTGTATTTTGTAAAATAAAGGAACATTCCGAAAGAACTTTGCCTCATTTGCCGCGTAATGTACAAGGAAAAAGAAAACATCGTGGAATAAATAGAATGATTGCTAAAGTTAAAAGATAATGTTTAGCACCATTTAAAATTTACTTATTTTTTATAATTTTTTATGTACTGGCTCTTATATTTGAGTATTATAAATTCGTAAATGTCTATAAAACATTTTGTTATTGTATAACTCAGAAAATATTTGGATAAATTCATTTGGTGCATAAGTTGCAATTTAGATCTTTTACATTTTGTCTAGAAATAAATTTATTTAGATAGAATAAATCTAATTTAATATTATAAATTGATAAATGAATATGAATGGTCCATTTAAAATTCAGATATCGTACAAAACACAACAATATACCCGTCACTTTGAGGTGGTATCATGTTTGCGAGAGATACTTTCCTAGTAGTACAGCGTACCAGCCCAACTCAGCTGTTATGCCGCACGGCACTAGCCTCTAGCTACAAAATGTAGTTGTAAAAATCGAAAACAGTTTCAATCTTCGATTTCGAAACACTCTTACTATATTGGGGCTGACTCCAGCGTCCTTAGCACTTCCCTAGGTTTAAATTGAATTTCAACTGAAACTGTGCAAAATAAAATGCATAAAATACAATACACATTTCGCACAATAAATGTAAATTAAATAAACTTTCTAACTCCGTTACATGTATGAGGTTTTCCTCGAGCTCGTTCACTTTTCCAACTTCCTCGAAAATTGCTCGAAAAGTAGAATGTCTCTTGACACTGTACGATTATATACGGCGTGACTCGGTCGCAGTCAGACACAATCCAGGTAAAAGCCAGCATTTGAACCGCAGTAACACTTAGTGACATTTTATAATTTCGAGCTTAAAAGTTCTAGTTACAAGCGCTTTTGTGTTTCTGTACTAAATAATATTTAGAATTTCGTGATGTTGCTTTAAAATGTATTTTAGGATTTTCATCGCCATCATTATAATAGCTATGCTCTGGGCGTATTAAAGACGTGTAACATTATTTTGGTTCAATCAGAATAAATTATAGTATGCATTATGAGTACTTTAGCGTAAGTGCACGATTGGCACTCGGCTGTATTAATTCCTCAGAAAACTGGCGAAAAATTTGTATTGTAATATATCATTTATTCTACTCTAGCCACAAATTATGTTTCTGGCTGTTTACATACATTAAAAAAAATAATTTGAATTTCTAAAACTAGAATCTACTATATAAAATAATAAACTTCTTTTCCACTATTAATGTATATTTTTTGTTAACAAGTTATTTGTTTTGAAAATGGAATGGGGCACTTAAGAGAATAGGATTACAGTAACTACTGTTCAAAGTTGGTAAGGACATTGGGCAGACCAGCTAACATTTTTGATACATTGAATAAGCTAGAGATTAGCCAAAAGCTTGTGTATCACTGAAACAGTGTCTATTGAAGACCGTGCGAGATGCAGTCAAGGCCAGAATTCGTTGAAATCCTATAAGGAAGCAGAAAAAAAATACTGTCGAGGAACACTACAACAAACAAAATGATCACGTGTGTGCTCAGCTTCAGCTCTAAAGAAGTGGTCAAAGTTTAGTGAGGCCATCATCCAACATACGTCATGGTTTGATGGGGTGTCTCCTACCAAAGGGTTACAAAACAATTTTTCCAAAAAAAAGTGAAAACTTGAGCCAAAGTGTATCAAGATACCGTGTTAGAAGCTGTAGTTAAACCTCTCTACAACACCTTTTTCAAAAACGAAGTGTGGACATTGCAACAGAATCCAGCCCCGGGTCATAAGGCGAACACTACTAAAATTTGGTTTGAGTAAAATGCTCCAGACTTCGTAAAGGCCTTTGGCTAGTCCGGACTTAAACCCTTTGCAGTGTAAATTGTGGTGAGTGCTAGAGAACATGACCTACTCTAAGCGCTACTCAAATGTTAGTCGCTCAAGAAATCTTTGGAGGCAGGAGAGACCAAGTTTCCAATGGAAACCGTTCGTAAATCCATCGACGAATGGTTTGACCGTTTAAAAGCGTGCGGTAAAGTTAAGGGCACTTTGAAGAACTAGATAAAATACGTTAACATTCTTCATAAACTCAACATATAAAAGTTTGATATAAAATTATTTTTTTTAAGAAATTATCGGATATTTTCTTTATAACAGAACTTATGGCTAGGCTAGGAGGTAATTATCACAACCTCTCAAATTCCTTATACTTATAACTATTAATATATACCTATATATTCTGCCAATGCAATGGTCTGCCCAATATATACCTATATATATATATGAGAGAGAAAGATCATTCCTAGGGAAAATACTTACAGAATACGGCCCTAAGTCCATATTTCTGATACTCGCTGACAGGTCAAGGTATTGCACCATTTACTTTCTCTCCGTTTTATGTTTATTTAGCGAAAAACTCGGTTATATTGAATTATTCAGGAGCTCTGCTCTTAAGCGTGCAATGAATTCTGCTTTTTAAGTGTTGCCTTCTCTATTGGCACACGGTAAATACATATTATTTGTAACACATAAGACTATAGGTCTGGAGAAAATACGTAACTGATTCAAAAGCTTTGGTGTTCAATTCTGGTATAGCACAAATGAAATGAAATTAAACCCTAAACATCGAAAATTCAAAGGCACTGGACAGAAATCAACATCTCTACCACATATTTCCTAGCTAGAATTACAATATCTGAATCAAATCATGTCAGAGATTTGGGTATGTTAGAATTGCTCAAAAACTGAAATTATCATAGGTATTTGTATACTGTAAACGGGACTTAATAGGGAGAGTCGAGGTAAATACTTCGTTTTTATAACGCGATTAAGTCCCGTTTACAGTATACAAATATGAATTCAAATCGTGAAAGCTTAAAACAATTTATCATAGGTAGATAGCAAAGAGCGTAAGATTAACATAAACAAAGACATGAGCGTATGCAATGTTTCCGAGGACGACACGTCCAACCGTGCAAAGTGGAGAGAAAAAACGCGGAAAGCAGACCCCACAACCAGATGGGAATAATGCTCAGGAAAGAGATAGAGAGAGAGAGAGAGAAAGAGCGCAAGATTCGCAAAACCAAGATCTTTAGGTGTCTCAAAACTAAAATCAGCTGTATCAGACACTGGTCAATAGCAATCAGACACTATTTTATTCTCTAAATAACATCATAGTTCTACCTAACCGTACGAGTTAAAGTCTTTAGACTTTATAGCATTCGTTAGATTTATTTTCTGTACGAAAATTAGCAGTTGATGGTCCGTTTGAACGTTGTATATTCTACACGTCTACCAAAGGTCGGAGCTGGGTGTGAGGTAAGACGTGTGACTTTGGGATGTAGGTAGGTCTTTATAAAACCTAAAGATTATGAACGAAAGCAGAAAAACTTGAAAAGTAAATAAAAAATAATGTACCGTATAATTATAGCTGTCTATTTTAAAAAACCTGCTGGTGCTTTAAAATAATCTTTTCTATAAGTATACGTCTCTTTTAATTTTATCATATTATAGTCAGCGGGGCGATTATTTGAAAAAAATATAATCCCTAGAATTAATACTTTGCCGCGATTCGTAGTCCATTATTACATTTCGATTGAAGCCACTTTTAAAAACAGCAGAGTTTGATGAACGTTTAGTTCATACTTATATTATTTATCATCATAATATATCGTATATTATTATAAAGATTTAGAATTAATTCAAATCATTTAAACTTTATTTATACGAATATATAAAACTTATCATTATTATGAACAGTAAAATTGTGTCGCTGAAAATATGACAAGGATACTAATAATTTATAATCCAGCTGCCAGTGATATTACCACTATGATAATCACGTCAGACCTATTAAATTATTCGTCTCACCTCCAGGGAATTTTGTCTGAGGAACCCTAAAAGATAAGCAGCGATGAAAGTTATAGCTTCTGCAGGGTAAGAAATTTGAATATAATTTTGTTGAATAAGTAGTGATGTGTGCAAAAGTAAAAAAAGAGTGAAATATTTAGCAAGAGCTACGCTGCATGCATGCAGCTGACTTGAGCCGGCGACTGGGGAGGTACCTTTCGCTTACACGACACCGCGCACCGGCGTAAAGTGACAGCTATGATGTGGCGTTTATTACGATGTGTCAGTATCCGGTGGCCCACGCCGGGAGGAGGAAGGAGGGCAAACCATCTGTATAACCTCTATACGGATTTGTATACTCGTCGTTTGTCATGAAGATGACAATTCCTTGTTTACAGCTTGATACCACAAAAAAATAAAACAGACATTCAAATGCACAACAATTAAAATTTCACTAAAATTGTTTAAATATCCATTAAATTGGTTATTCAACCTGTAATATGCTTACCAACGTATTTAGTAACCCGCATCACTGTCCGGCGAATAGTAAATTAATAGTTAATTAGCGGTCGATCTGCCAGAGAATCTTGGTGCGAATTTCATTTGTGGTTATCTATCTATATAATATACTATACTAGCGCTCGCAACTTCGTTTATGTGAATCAGTTTTCTTACCGCAGTCGGTTAAATGTCAATAGCCTTGTTCGATAAATGGACTAAAAATACTATAATATTTTTTCAAATAGTATTGGAGCGTTCAAACAAACAAAAAGACAAAAAACAAATAAACAAACTCTTCAGTTTTATATTATTAGTGTAGATGTAATCTGCTATATATAATATAATAGAATAGAATAAAATATAATATGTTATGTAATATAATAGTATTTATATAATATAATGTATATATCTATATGTAATGTGCTATTGTCAGAAACTACCAGTTTACCTAGGAGGGTTACGAGCTTTACACCATCACGCTGTGAGAAATCAAAGCGGAGTAATCGGACAAAACGCGAGAAAACAGAGGGCGCTGCTATTATTAGAAATTAGTATTTTAGTTTTTTCTTATAATATAACGACAAACGAGTAATCCGAAACTCTTCGTGAGCACTGACGTTCATCGACATAGGCATTAATAATAAGCAGACATAATATTCCTTCACTTATCCAGTGTGCCATCAGAAAATTTAAATGATCGCCTTACTATATCGGCAAATTAATGACTAGGAGTCCTCTTGGCTGCGTGAAACGCGAGGTAGCCGCGTCATGCCACTGTTATTTACAACTGTACTTTTCACTTCCTACCGCGCACAACATCATTGTGGAATCTGCTGCCACAGTCGGTATTTCCGAACAGATACAACCTGGGGCTTTTCAAGAAAAGAGCTTACTCTTTTTTAAAAGACCGGCCTGCAGAGAAATAAAATCGTAAATATTGCCTTTTTGCTTAAGTTTGTACCTTCGCTTTTTAGGTACAATTAAAATAAAACTGTAACTAAAAAGTGCTCGTGTCATTTAGCCATGATACCTCAGTCAACAGATCTGTAAAGTGCGAAACTATTTTATACCCAGTAGCCCCTTCGCGGACGCCCGCAACTTCGTTTACGTGAATCCATTAATTTATCGCAGTCGGTTAAAAAGTCTATAGCCATCCTCGCTGAAAGGATTAACTAATACTGAAAGAATTACTTCTACTTCTAAACCGCGCGCACTCACCATAGCGCACTGAGCAACTTTAAATTAGTAGACCTGTCGGACCGTAGGTAATGACTGGTAAAACTTTAGTTATACCGAGGAAATAATATGGAATTCTTACCAGTGTATTTTACTATACAACATATTTTACGGTTCAGTGTAATTCCTTTTGTGCTGCACCAGAAATGAAAGAAATTAAGATCTTCTGATATAAGCAACGCATTACCTCTACATATCGATATAGTCTTATATGTTACAAATAATATGTATTTACCGTGACTTGTTTGCAAAGACCAACACCTAAGGGCAGAATTCATTACACACTTTCCTTGAGTCCCTGAATAATTCATTATGAGCGAGTTTTTCGCTAAATAAACATGAAACTGAGAGAAAGTAAATGGTGTAATAGCTTCACCTATCAACCTATCTGAAGTATCACCTTTTGGACCATTAATTATTATTAAAGAAATAAGTTGTGGGTGGTCCGAAGATATAAAAACATTTGTAACAATAAAAAGTGTGTCTGTAAAACCTCTATGCGGATGTCTGTGGGTGGGGTGGTAATAATAATAGTCAGCTGTCTGTAGACTATAGACTTACTACGTCAGTGTTTCTATAAAGAGAAGAAACCAAGTGACAAATGTTTTTGTTGCCTATATATTATTCCTAATTAAAATAAAAATAGAATTTACATCGATAAAACTTAGGGCACAACTTGTATATTATGAAGATATTGAAAATCTTTATATAGGTATTTGTAAAGAAACCACACGAAATTCTAAATATTATTTAGTACAGAAATACAAAACATGTAATAAGAACTTTTAAACTCGAAATAATAAAAGGTCGCTAAGTGTTACTGCGGTTCAAATGCTGGCTTTTACCTGGATTGCATCTGACCGGAGATGCTGCATATATACGGAGACCGTGGCACGAGACAGTCTACATTTTGAGGAGTTTTCGAGGAAGTTGTTAAAATGAATGTACTAGAAGAAAAGCTCATACATCTAACGGGATTAGAAAGTTTATTTAATTTATATTTATTGTGCGAAATATGTATAGTACTTTGTTTTGCACAGTTTCTATTGAGATTTAATTTATGTTAGCGAATGACTTCGCACGCTATAATATGAAGTCCGTCCCAATTTCGTTTGTGCGTATTTTGAAATTGAAGTTTGTTTTAGATTTTTCAACAACGATATGTTCTAGTTAGACGTATTGCAGGTACCACCGTAGAAGTATCTCTCGAAAACATGATATTCACTACAAAGAAACGGGTATGCTGTCGTGTTTCGAATGATATCAGTGAATGGTCTAACACCAATTTATAATATGGACAGACATCTAATAGGAATTTTTTTTTGAAACCAAGCGTATAATTAATTTCCAGATTAAATTTTAAATATTCTAAGTCATACAATAACAAACAGACATGCAAATATACGTATTTATAACATTACTAGCTGCGCCCCGCGGTTTCACCCGCGTAAATTTCGATAACGTGGAAAATCATCCCATGGCATCCCATAGAAACATTTTTTTGGCATCAAACAAACAAACAAACATACAAACTTTCGCATTTATAATATTAATAAGATAGGATAAGAGTCAGTAGTAAGTTATCACATAGAATCAACATTATAAGTAGTTTAATATTCTATCACATAAGTCCATATGGCTCAGGTTGTTGTAGTGCCCCTCGACGGATCTCCACCTTCTCGTGGTGAGGGGCTTAGTAGCCGTGGCTTGGACAACCACGGTGAACCAAGAGGAATCCCGGGTGAGGACGCGTCGGGTGGGCTTCGCTAGGGCGCTTCACTATTTTTTTCAAGCGTATGAGTGTTGTTCGGAACCACAGGTAATGTGTAATACCGGTATGGGCCGCTTGAGGCCGCGTCGGTCGCTGCCGCGCGGTTGCTATGGTGATTTTGGTGTTAGCGGCCATGTTATATTGTTGTTGAATCTCTTGAGAGATCGTTGTAATTGTTATTTTATTGTTACATCTTGATTGATCGCTCGCGTCTTTGAATTGCAGAAGCCTAATATCGCATTCAGATTAGAGCTGTGATCACTACTATAATTTACGTGTTGTGTTAATATTATCGGGAGTGTAAATTAATTGTCTAACTAACTGAACTTTGAGTGATTTGTGTTTGATTATAAGTTGAATAAAAGACTATTAAGAACCCGCTTGACGGAGCTTGCTGCAGATGCATCTGTCGGCCGATTGCTGCTTCACGGATGGCTAAGTACAAATAGTAATAAAGTAGTCTCATTACACGCTTGAAATTTATGGCCATAGGTTTTATAGGTTAATGTGATATATATTAAGCCGGACCCCGGAGACACCAGGTAATTGCACCTTTTTAAATCAAATTTAGCTCTGCGTAATCGCAGACAAAGTTCATTCTGACTTGTGCCCTGAGTATACCACCTTCCTTCCACTGCGCAATAAACCCAGGGGCAGAACTGAACAAGTGTTTAGACTTTTATTTTGTAGTGTAAACAGCTTTACCATTACATGAAGTTACCGGTGCCTATATTAAACAGGTGAAAGAACTTCCTCAATGTTTTAAATCATATCCTGGGCTCAGCAGCCTAAAGTAAAATCTTAAAATGAACTAAAGAAATGAATCGTTAGAAAATATCGATTTGATTCCTTAACTCGCTCCAATTCTCTGATGATAAGGCGCGGGTATTAGGGCGGTCCTATTGAGTAAGCTAATAAGAAGATAAGGGACGGGCCCTTCAGGGCAGTGAATCCGATTTGGGGAGAAAAAAACGATTTGTTCTTAATTCCGTTCCTATCTGAATGTCGTTTGCGGCTTTAATTCATTTTTATTTCTCCCCATATAGAAGCAGGAAATCACTTATTTTTTTATCTAAATATTATTTTTAGAGTTTAGAAAACGGCTTATATATATAAAAAAATACGTATATTGCAGGGAAAATGTTCCAGCAGCCACTTCCACTCACATACCGTTTGAATTCTAAATCTATTTTTAATTTCCGTGGCAAAACAGGTGCGTTTATACCACCTCTTTTTCCTCTGTTGCTTTTTAAGGTTGGACAGTCTATAAGACATTCATTCATATACTTTATATTATTTATATTGTTTTAGGCAAACAGTAAGCAGTTTTATAGTTCCTTCTCTGAAAATGAAATAAGAACTCATGATAAAATGCAAAAATATGTAATATAAAAAAATCAACCAGCATCTAAAACTACAAAAAACCCAAAATATATGTAGAATGGTTGAAAAAATAGAATTAGTTAATATTCGGGCAATGCTGAACTTTACTATTCAAATTTTTGAATCAATCTTACGTGTAGCTTATAAAGATGTACCTAATTAAAGTATATATTACCTATCCGTAGAAAAATTTAACACTCGACTTTCAAAGCTAAAAAAAATATTAATAAATAAAAATTAAAACAAAAGACAAGTATTTTTATCCTACCTTTAGAGCCGAATATGATATTTGGGAGTGAAATCTGTAATGTCAGTCAGAGGCATTTTTTTGGATTGGCTCTTCTGCTTAATTGTTATGTATTATGTTATTTATTTTTATTATGTTATTGTTATGAAATGAAGTAAAATGAAAATGTTCTTATTGAAAATATAATTACAAAAATAGTATAGCACTCTCTAGCTACGCACAGGTTTTTAATAATCATAACTCTTCTATTCATTATCACTTACTACTCATCACTTACTATTATTATTATTCATCAAGCCCTATATTATGTGTCCAATTGTTGGGCAAAGGCCTCCCCACACTTTTTCATTTTAATCTATTCAGAGCTTCATTACGTCAACTAGGCAGGTATACTTCGAGTTCACCTCACCATCTTCTTTTTGATTGGCCACGTCGCCTTAGATCAATTTAATACGACAGTTGTTCTTTTGGCGGATCAACGAAGGTCTATGGAATTCACTGATATATAATTTGTCATATTATTTCATTACTATTTACATACATTTAAAAGTCACAGGGTAGTACGTCACAGTTTTCTTAGCCACTGGTCTAATACAGCTTGACAAAAATATTTTCAAGCATGCTGGTTATCTCACAATGTTTCATTGTTTAAAAAAGTAATATTTAATGGCTATTGGACTTCTAGACTTGCATAATCTTTCTCTAAGCCATCACTGCTTCTTACACTGTGAATTGAAAGAGGATAATTGAATTTAAATTCCGAACACAATACCTATTAGAAGTTCTAGAATAATCTTGTCTAAGTCACGGGTTAAGGAGCATTAGACGGGCTAGTTATTGCGCGGTAGTCGCTCGGTGGTAAGCTTGGTCGCATTCAATTGTAGCGATTTACAAATATTCTGAGACGGGCTCGGATTGTGGCTGGTGCTAAGCTCCATCCAGTTCAACCAAACTTTAAATATAAGTAATCTTCATTATACAGCGGCGGTTGATATTTGGTTTGTTTTGGCTTTGAGTTTGATTTGGATTGTTAAGTGTATCTATATTTTATGTTTTATCAAAGTTATCATAATTTAACGCAATCGAGATGAGGTCGTCGATATCTGTAAGAGACGTTGCCCTGGATGCGTAGATCGATGTTGATTTTTATATAATCTTTACATATTTTTTATACAAACACGCCAAGATAGTGTTATGAATGTAGGAGTAAGACAAACATGTCAGGATGGTTGTGACGATTCAACAAAAAAACCTGCAACGCTTCACACTTAAATCCTTCATTTAATGACTTCCCTTTAGCAAATGCTTGTGACAGCCGAAAATATTTTTAAATGGAAAATTCCGCAGTGATCCGGCCGTCAATTTGTTTTAAATCGTCACCACCGATTAAACGGACTCATTTTAGACCGCAGATATGAGGATAAAACGCAGTCATTGCACAAAGGATACCCAAGCGTTTTTAGGAAAAAAAGGAACCGGTTTTTATATACCGAAGAAAATCGCTTCGGGTGATTTTTCATCAAATATGTATACTTACGTGTGTAGTGTTTACTTACGTCATTTTAAAGCCCTAAAAAATTCAAGATCATGTGTTCAGTGGCTTTAACTGTGTATTGTCACTTTTAAGAGTTTTATTAAATATACTGAGAATATTTTCTAGAAAAGAACATTGAACTAATGCCTAGAAGAAACAAAGAAGTACGTATTACAACAAAATCATGTAAAAAGTACTAATTGTCATTGCAACAAAATGCGGCTGGCACGAATGGGGAAGTAACTTTCGCTCACATAATACCGCTGTAAAGTGACCGTACTATGAATAACATTTTGATCGTTTTGCTTGTAAAGTGTGTAACACTTTTTACATGATAACCTTGCATTTGTACTTCCAAATTCATTATGTTTATAACAAATCAAATGTAATTTACATCCGTTATTTATGCAGATAATGTCTTTTAAAATGTGAGCCGGTTTCAGAAATCGTGTTTGGGGTCGGGGGCATCAGCAGTCGGATCCTACAGATTACCGACATAAAAATTCGAGTAATAATTATACGGATTTGTCGCTCTCCTTCGCCGGGTCACCGTAGGTAGACCCAGCAGCTCTCACTTTACGCCAGTATAGTGTGCGCGAGAGGTACCTCCAGATCATGGCCAATTCGACTGAAATTCATGCACGTACCTCTTATTAAGTAAATTGTAGGGTATAACATTAACCTTTAATCCAAAATAAATCAACCACAGTTTCATTTTACGGAATAGCCGAGCCCACGCATATTGGATCGAAGAATACCGAGTACGTAACAATGTGATTGATTCTATTCCGAGTCAATGAGCAGAACACTTAGGGCCTATTAGCGCGCGAACCTTATCAATACAGTTTAAGCTCCTCGGGGAAATCAATCCTATAGATAAATTAAATCAAGCGGAGAATGTTGAGTTCAATATTTTGTGTGGATTTTGTTTAGCATCAACAACGGGGCTCTAATCAAAACAAATAGCTTTTTATCCCAATCCAACTAAAAATAAAAACATTTTAAGAAGTTCCAGCATTTTATTAACTAATTAATCATTTATCTTCCTATTTTTATGTAAATGTACATTGTACAAATATAAAAATACTGAGTAAGGCGGCTTTTATTGTTAAATATAATTCATAATTTAACATTTATTGTATTTTTGAAATATCTTGTAGGAAATTTTATTGTCAAAATTTAGTAATATCATATTATATATTTGATTAATGAAATAGTCTTGTTTAATTTATAGGAAAGTAACTAACTTTAAATCTTTACAGTAAAAGCCACTTTGACAATAAATTATATAAAAAACTTTTAACCAAAAAACCCGGTGCGTGAGTCCGGCGTCAAATTCGAGCCACAAATGGCGGGCTAATTTAATATTTGAAGAGAACTTAGATTTTATGTGCAATTAGAAGGAAATAAAAAGTAAAATAAATTTTTGGTACCTATAAAAATATATGAATAAAATATACCTATGAATGCAACTTTGATAATAGATTTTTTTGCGAGTAAGATACCGACATAAACATATAACTTACATACAAACTTTAGTATTATTAATATCAGTAGGATTATAAAGTATTGCAATCAAAGAATCCTACTAAATACAATTTGGTTTTTGTAAAGTGCAATCCATTATCGATGGAAAACGAATTCAATTCAATCAATTTATCATATCCGGGAGTTGGAAAAAATCGTGTAATGAAATAGAAAAAGGCGTTGATTTCTCAAAATAAAAACATCGCTGATAAAAGACTTTGTATAATCTCTCAAGTGTTGAGAATTGAATTCTCATCATAAGTTTTTTAACTTATACATCCTTTTTTAAGCAACATTTTTAAGCATTGCTTGAATTAAAAATTTCGTACAATTGAAGATAACACAATATGATGATGAGTGACAAAAAGCTTATGTATTGTAAATGTGCGCAACATTTGTTTAATTTGTTTTATAATGAGATATAATGAAAATAAACAGATAGCAATTTACTTTCTATTTCTTTTTTACAAAAGTTGTATTTTTAAAATTCATTAATCATCAAATCTATTTGATGATTAATAAATTTTAAAATAGTTTGATTGTGAATGTATCACAATCAAAATCTATTTAAAATATTAATATATTTTTTATAAACGGGATCGAATTTCAATTCAATAAAATTCTTAAGTTGAAAACGCGATATTATCGTATACTGACAGAAAACAGCAATTTACAACGTACAAACGAGGTGGCCACTTCGCCGAGTCTGGCTTATAAAGGAATATTTTATTACAAGTTATTCAAATAAAAGTAGTCGTGGTAAAATTTTACGGAAGCATTTTCTATAAAGTACTTTCATGAAAAGAAAAACAGACAGGCTCGCTTTATTTTTAGATGTTTCTGATATTATAAATTTAAAAGTTTGTGTATGTATAATACTTTGGATACGATTGACTTGTGAAATTTGAGAATGTTGGCTGCAAGGAGCAAACCGAAAAACTCAAAACGATTGCAGAAGAAAGGTTTTCAAAAGTTTTCAAAGGTGGTCCTCCAACCTGATGTTGGATACCGGATTCGATTGATAGCTGAACGGCCAATTTCACCGTAAAATCATTCTACTATTTTCGTAATAAGAAATATTTTTATTGATAATATAGATTATAGTCAAAAAAAAATCATAGCCACCTTGTATAATGAATTAATAAATTAAACGTTTATCTATTCAGTAATATTTGCGGGACAGAATAATTAATATACGTGCCCACATGTTTTAACAATATAATATTAGTAAGATAATAGAATTGGAACACGTCCAGACTTTTACACTACATTATCCCAAACTAAATTCTAAACATTAAAACACTTATTATACAATGTATTACAAGCATTATCTGGTATCTTATCTCTATGTCTACAAAAGTATAAAAGTTCTGGACATATTTTAACCAAGATAAGGATTAACGAGTGGTTCACTTCGCGCTTGGGGGCTTTAGTTTTTAAAGATTTTGTCTTAGTGCAGAAGAAAGGTTCAGGATACGAAATGTTATGCACGTTCAGACTCAAAAGCTGTTGTACTGTAATGACCTCATTGAACAATTTGAAATAAGTGTGCGAGTTGATAAATAAAATTACACTACACCTGCTTGTTGGATCCTAAAATAATAAAACAGAAATGGTATGCAGCGGTAAGGGTTGGCAATGGTGTTGCTGTAAAGAACAGACTATGCACACTCGCTCGATGAAATGGCTTTCGTGAATTAAAATCCTTTTATTTCACGGCTTCCACGTCTAGTGGGCTAAATAAGGTAGTCATTTAAGATCATTTCCATTTTAAAGAAATACGATCTTAAGTAATTTATAAGGAGTTCGATAGTATTACAAGAGTATTAACGGAGTCTTGCCAACAAATTTGGGGCAGTTTAATGGGCATCTTAATATTATGTTGAGAAATGAAATGAAATGAAAAAGTTTTTCTTCAAAATAGAATTACAGGAATTACTTTTTGAACGTCAAGAATTAAATCTACCACCGGTTCAACCCTAGCCCTGTCCTGAGAAGAACCGGCGAAATAAAAGAGTTTTGAGATAATTAGTAAAGAAATATGTACGACGGAAACGAAGAAATCCTAAGACGCAAAGTCGACATGAACAAATTAATAAATAAAAAAAGATAATTAGTCAAATATAAAATAGATTTTAAGTTAATATTGTATAAGTAAGTAAAAAATGAAGAGTTGTAATTTGGAAGAATTTCGTGTGTGTTTCTGCTATTTATGGTGGAAATGCTTGGAAGTTTTTTTTTATGTACTCGTCCTTACTGTTTCACTTGTTTTGAGCATGATTTCAAAATATTTTTCATGGGCTATAAAAACATCGGTATTCAATTCAAACAGGCCAATAATTTGGCCCTTATTAGACAAACATTGTACAAATTTTATCGAGTTCAAAGGTGCACTAATTTCATGGTCATCTTCTATCTATTCACACCTGCTCTAATGGCATTTTAAAAAGCTGTGTGTCAGATCCAGTATGCATCTAGAGATGTGGGAGACGTTACGTTGAAGCGTCACGCTGGTACTACAATTGAATTCTTCAAAATCGTTTGTTATCTACGACTAAACTCTTTTTCACAATATAGGCACACAATATAGGCTCTATCTAAATTCACAACGTAACCTGCATGATATTAGTGCTATTGTTCTGAACCATATGGCTGCCATCTAGTTTCAATTGATGTAATCAATATTATAATTCCGATGTGTGCCGAGTGGCCGTTCGGGCCCGATGACGCGGTTCGGTGGCTTACCGGGCGGCTCGCGACGAGTGGAAAATTCCGTTGCTTCGCGACGCGTGAGTTGCAAGCGAGCGGCCATATTGTTGTTGCCTTTTACTTGAGAGTCGCCATATTGATATGTTGTTGTATCACTTGACAGACGCATTACGCTCTCGCCTTTGAATTACGCTATATCGGTCGCGTCTCGAATTTGTAATGTTAGACGCCTTTAGTTGCGATTAAGACTTGAATTGTGATTCCTAATATAATTACGTGTTGTTTTCCCCTTTTTTTATTATCGGGAGTGTAAATTAATTGACAAACTAAATGAACCGTGATTGATTGTGTTGTGTATAATTGAATACAAAAGACTATTAAACCCCTGTTGAAGAAGCTTACGGCAGATGCATCTGTCGGCGGATTGGTGCTTTACGGGTTACAAGCTAAGTATATCTCACTACACGCTGGAAATTTATGGCCATAGTTGTATAGGTTAATGTGATATATCTTAAGCTGAATCTTACAGCACAACAAGACATACCAGGTAATTGCACCTAATTTTAAATTAATATAGCTCCGCGTGACCGCGGACAAAGTTCATTCTGACTTGTACCCTGAGTATAATATTCACCTTCCACTGCGCCATAGTCCCAGGGGCAGAATTGAACAGCAATAGTAGTATGTGATATGAGATCTAATGTTGATAATCAAAAACAGGGAAACTAATCCAGCCAATTTTGTGACAATTTTATGTGTTGGACATTATGTTGATTTTTTTAGACGTTCTATTTCAAATACGTAGTTTTAAAATGAGGAGTTATAAAAAGTTGTCATAAGCCATAACTGTAATTAATATATTTTTCGAAGTTTATGCGTTAAAAATATGAGGAGTAATATCGTGTGAAACGGAAAACATAGTGTTTCTCTATCGTAGCAATGTCTTTCTGATTTAGAAGCATTTTGTGTATTCCGTAATTCCGTATTACCAACAAAGGAGGGCACGTGACAAATCTTTTGAGGATTAATGTCACAAATAAACATCCAAGGCGCTGGCCGATTCGGCGGCAATGCAGCATTACCTTTATCTTTAACTACAAATCTTACTTCGTTTTTTATCCACTAGCAGAAGGTTTCCTTTTGGATATCTAGTACAAAATAAAGCGATTGATCATAAATAATCGGTTTTATTTTCTCAAGATGTTGAGACATCTTTGTTATATGAAATTGTATTGGGGTAATACAAAGAGTGAATTCCCTTCAAATATTAGACCCTTATCGATGCCCGCCAGAGCTCATAAAAATACAAATAGGCTCTTGGTATATAAAACGTAAATTAATTTACTTTATTCTGAGAGCGATAAATGCTTTAACGACAGCCTTGGCTGGGTATTATGTAAATGATTCTCGTGGTAGATTTATGTTTTTTTTCGATAGAGCCATTACCATCCATAAATATCAGCACAATCAGAGCATGTACATATTTGGCTGCGTTGCCTTACATCGCCCAAACTTACTTAGGCTATCGACCCATATAAATTCTCAGGAAGCGTGAGAATTTTGTCATAAATATGAAGGTGTTCCACTGTCTGAGGAGAAAAAACAAAATTTCTGACATCTGGTTAGACCTTTTTTTACTTCTAGCATAAGAGGCGCGGCATACATGACTACAATACCACAGCGCAAATTGACTCTTTCATAGTTATCTCGTCCCATTTGTCTCTGTCTGTGTAAAGAACTTTTTTCCACAATTTGTCCTCCATATTGTATAAATTTTAAATTTTTCAAGTAGCCGGTGGGCCAAGGAGGCGGGAGGAGGAAAGAGGGTAACGCATCTCTTAATCTCTATGCGGATGTCTATGGGCGTCGGTAGTCATAAAAATGGTTCCAACTTCTCGTTGGCCCTCCCTATACCATAAAAAATGTCACTGTAGGAGACTACGGATTTCATCCACGAATGATAAATGACATGTCCCTTTTAGAATAACAATATGTCAGCTTGCTACATGTGTCACCATTTACTAGTTCTGTAACCATAATTAGGAGATATGTTTATAAAAAAAAATCATATTGATGGACAATTGATACCGGTATGGACTAAACAAAAATAATATAAAATATAGTCATTACATGATGACATACGCAAAGCTGTGGGCAGAAAGTGGAAAAGGTTAGCCGAAGATTGAGGCCAGGGGCGTGCCATGGGAAAGCCCGCCGTCCAGCAGTGGACTGCAATAGGCTGATGATGATGGTGATGATAGTCATTGCTTCATTGCACTGGAATCAGGTCGTGGAGGACGAGCGTGCCATCAGTTCAGAATTATCTTTATTTTTATTATATAATATATATTTACTTCTTCCTTTCAACTTGACTGCTCTATTACAAAAAATAAACAATAAAATCTCTTCATAATTATATTGTCAATGGTAAGTTGAATCGAGCCGAGTCCATTTATCATATCTGAGGGTTCGACAAAAATCGGATAATGAAATAATAAGAGGCGTCGATTTATTACAAGAACGTCACTGAAACATCTTTCATAATCTGTCGAATGCTAAGGATTAAATTTTAATAAAATTCTCAGTCCTTCGTTATTATATTGTGATCTAAACAGATCAGTTTTGATCGAATAGTTCAGTCATTTTACAACATGAATAATCTTAAGAATGAGCAAAAACAGGACGGACTCTTGGAGCCTAATAATGACTAAAACTGAGACCAGTTAATATCGGCACGAATGTTGACTTTAAAAAATACTAATAATATTAAATGCGAAAGTGTGTTTGTTCGTTTCTTTGTCCTTCCTTCATATCAAATCGGATCAAAGAATCGATAACATGATGTTTAGTGTGGAGATAGTTGAAGGACTGAAGAGAGCCAGCGGCTCGAAATATGTACATTTTTTTGTACCACGCGAGCTAAGTCGCGGGTAACAGCTAGTATATAAATAAAACAACATTATCAATAACAAATCACTTTATTTGAACTTGCACAACTGTTATATAAAAACGTATCATATTTCTTACCCTATTTTCTGTAGTACGAATACATTCGTAATCACATACGAAATGTTCAATATTAGTGAATATATTTTGTTTTAGGTAAATAATGACGTCCAGTAACTTAATAGTCTCAATATCATGTTCCTAAAATTGTTATCTGTTAAAATTTAAAATAGACACTCTATATAACAGTAAATATTTGCAAAAAAGATTAGAAAGCGTTTTCATTTTGTGCTCTTGGTAAAATCTAATAGATGCGGGGATCTGACGTGCATGCAAAATAGTAAAAGTGTGTCACAGTTGCAAAATGTTATGCTGGGAAACAAGATGTGTCTAGATTTATATAATATTGTGATGTTTTTATTTATTAAATGGGACAAGAAAATGTAGAAGCATATAATTATATTAAAATTAAGTCAAACGAAGTATTTTTTTAATGGAAGAAAAAAATAGTTTAACTCAAATTGTTTATTAGTTTATATATTTAAGGGCTCAGGTGTTATGATGGATATATTTAAAAAAGGTTTTTAACAGTGATAAATAAAGTGATAAGTTGAAATTTTTAAATAAAATTATAAATATAGTTTTAGTTTGTATAAATAATATATAAATATATTGACAGTACAATTAATATATTAAGTTAATGAACGTATTATTCATTTATTGACTATTAGACTCTGTAAAACTTTGGCATATTAGTTTTAAAACACTTAAAATTACGCAAATGACTAGACCGTATAAAAAAAATTAAAAATTTATTTGATATATTACATAACATATTCACATTAACTTTAAAATTGAGAGATAAACTCTGAAAAGGTTATATTATGAATATGCTGTTTCCAAATTCTGTATAATATGTACTGAAGTTTATTTATATTGCGAATTTATTAAATGCTGATATAAATTAAATAATAAAAATTATTGTATCTATGCCTTTAGCTGTGTGATTGAATGAGATCACTTAGTTAATATTTTTGTCTGTAAGTATATAATTATGAGTACATAAAAGGTTTGTATAGAAAATTTTATTTAAAATTTAAGCATAACACGAACAGAATGACAATTCGATAAGTAGCGACGTTCTAATGAAAATGAATATCAATAAATAACTGTATAAATATAAAAATGGTGAAATATATTATAACTATTTTATAAATGAGCATAAATATAAATTTAGTAACACTAACAACAATTAATATTGCAATCTTCTTTCTGTTTGGTTTTTCATTTGGTATTTATTATTTTCAAGCATAGACATGCTTATGTCGCAATGGCTGCTTCGTTGAATCTGGAATATAAAGAAACATAATGTTACGAGGTATTCAAGTACCGAGTTGCAGAAAATTACTGTATTTTTTTTTAATAAACAATATATTTTTTTTACAATATTGTTCAATTAAAATATATATTTACAATAATTTTTAAAGTTCCTTGTGAGCATACTAAGGTGCACAGGATAGAAAAAAATAATAGAAAATCGAGTAAAATTATACTGCTAAAATATTCAAAAAATACATTGTGACACACATTTCAAAATTTGAAAAAATTCTTTATTTTAATTCTAATGAAAAAATGTGCTTACCTCTAAAACACTTGGACTCTGTGGTTTTCACGATCGCATACAATAATGTTGCCGCCAGACATGACCGCGATGCCCTCCAGACCCTTGAACTCTCCGTCCCCTGAACCCCAAGAGCCGAAGGCCCGCAAGAAGGTGCCATCGGGATGGAAGATCTGGATTCTGTTATTACCAGAATCAGCCACGACGATGTATCCCTGATCATCCACTGCAACACCCCTGAAGAAAATATGAATTCATATTAAGAATGTGAAGTTTTATTCAGAACTTGTTAAAAAATAAATTCATTTGAACTCAGTTGAAAGAAAATTGAAATGGCTGATAAGATTCTATAAATCTCAAAAACTATATTTTTTCTGTAATCCTAAAAAAACGGAACACAAAATTGCTTAATTTTTATGATGTTATTAAACGTATTAAGAATAAATTCACTTTTTTACTCTTAACTTTTATAAAAAGATTTCAGCTTATCGAATGAAGAATTAAAACGTGCAGTTGGAAATTTCCTGATTCAATCGAATTTGCTTGTGCTCAGTAAGAAGATCACGTCGTATTTTTGGCAAAAGCTCAACCAAATTTTTAATATCATTTCGTTTATTCGAAAAAATACATTTTTGTCTTATTGTTCATGGCTACAATTTATTTGTTTTACTTAATGAATAATATAGACTAAAGTCAAAAAAAAATAGAAAAAAGAATTATAAAACTATACTAAGATGTTATTTTGATAAGCTTACTGCACTTGGGTCGATTCAGCCAAGTTGATGTAAAAAATTTATATTTAATAAAAATTTTATATTTATATCAACTTGGCTGAATTCACCCAAGTGCACTAAGCTTATCAAAATAACATCTTAGTATAGTTTTATAATTCTTTTTTATTTCATAAAAAAAAATATTTAATAGAACAAACACTCATCATACTTTTACGATAAGTTGGAAGACGTTGATGTGTTGTTGCTCGATCATAAACCAGATGTCAATTATATCCGTGTACTACTTTGTCTTGATTGGATGAAATGTCCGGAGACCCATCGATAATGACAACGACAGTTATCATGATAATGATGATGACGATGACGACGAAGATAATAATGATGATGGTGATGACAACGAAGATGATAATGATGATGGTGATAATTAACATAAAGAAAGAAAAAAGAAAAAAGCAAAAAGAAAGAAAGAAGGAAAGACAGAAAGAAAGAAAGAAAGAAAATGTTTTATTTGCGGGAATATGGGTATATAGTATATTAATGTGTGAATATTTGTCGTTTATTTACCTCGGGAACTTAAACTGGCCGTCTTCAGAGCCTTCTTCTCCGAACGAGGATAGAACTCTTCCGTTCACGTCAAACACCTGGATCCTGTGGTTGTTGGAGTCCGAGACCAGCACGCGGTTAGTGCTGGACACGGCTATGTAATGAGGATGCTCCAGTTGTCCAAGCTTTGAGCCGAATGAACCGAATTTACCAACGAAAGTACCGTCGGACTGGAATACCTGGAAATAATATTCAGATGAAAATACTTAAACTCCCTAAGGTTTTGCGCAAGTGACTCCAATTTTTGAGGTTTATGGAAGGCAATAATAGGAAAAGGGTTTCAAAAATTGCCGAAAACGGGGCTAGAATATTTATGTACTTTTGATCATGCACGTATTTTGTGCATTTTTATTCTTTATTGCTAGATGATTTTTATATGGACAACTTTAATCTCTTATTTTGTATAACTATCCCCAGTATTATCTACTATCTACTATATACACAAAACTCGAGAACGGCTGAACCGATTTGGCTAATTTTGGTTTTGAATTAATTGTGGAAGTCCAGGGAAGGTTTAAAAGGTGAGTAAATATGAAAAAACAATAAAAATAATAGTAAAAACAAAAATTTCGTTTTCCCATACAAAATATTCCTACCTGTCAAACATATTTTGATGTTCATCCTGTCGTTCAGAAATTAAAAGAATAGTTTAAAATAAATACGAATACTAATCTTTATTTCAATCATCAATGCAAAGGTGTTACATTTAACTTATTATTAAAATTTTTATATTTATATTACAAGTATTGTCTCATTTTAGTAGGTACTGTCGTCAAAAAAATCTTTTAAATTATAATAACATTTTTTAGAAAAATATTTTATATTTACTTTTAAATATGTTAAAACCGGTTACGTCTTTCAGTTGTCGTGGTATTTTGTACTATATTTTAACGCACAATATTACATAGGGTCCAGAACGAAATATATATAGGATATATTTCGTTATGGACATATATTATATGTATGTACATAGGTTTGATGTTGGTAGAGCAATTTTATTTTTATTCCTTACCTAATTGCGAGGTTGTGTGCAATCTTTATTTTGTGAGACCAAGTGTATGATTTTTTTGACAAACATACATATTTCAAAGATATACATAGATGGTAATGTTAGGATACCAAGTTCAATGAAGTGTGGCCTGCAGCTATCGATCCCGCCTAGTGATCCCCCCCC
>LUGF01033051.1:17600-32406 GCA_001625245.1 Calycopis cecrops | reverse complement strand
TGTAAACAATGTATCAGTTGTATGTAATAATGAATAGGAATTGACATTGTGACGTCACATACGCTCGAGTATCGTTCGAGAATTGTCGGCGTGTTTTCGGTACTGAATTAAAAATAAATTTTTAGTTAAAAATAACTTTTTAATTATAACGAATATAAAAAAAATAAAAATAGTTTTGTTATATAACTAATATATGATCTTTCCATTAACGGCGAAAAAAAAATTATTCAATAACCCAATTATAATGCACATAATATTATGTTTCCTTCCTTCCCTTTTTCTTCGAACGGGCCACCGTAAAATTATAAAACATGCGATGAGTGATGTCATACCAAACTTCACGCAACACTTGTCGTGTCATTCAGCACTACCTCTTCCAAAAATTATACTTAGTGAAAATGTTTGATAAAGCCGTACCTGTATGCGGTGGTTGTATCGGTCGGCGATGATGTACTGTCCAATCCTGTTGACAGAAACTCCGGCCAGACAGTCAAATTCGCCTTCACCGCTACCGTACTGACCGAACTCCTTCACGAAGATGCCGTTCGAATCGAACACCTGATAGTATCAAATTACAAATTGTAGAACTAATTTTCATGTAACCAAATAAAATAATACATAAAAAAGTATTTTCTGTGTACCTACTAGAAATAATAGTAATAACAACACATCTTTACAACGGTTTCATAATGGAAGCAAACAAAACCTAGTGCCAAACTTCTTGATCAATAAAGATTTGTCTTGCTTTGCTTTGCTCATTAATCACTTCAAATAAGACTGATTGTTAAGGCTCTTTAAAGAAGGAAATAATTTCAACACTGTCCTAAACTAACTTTAACAGACCCTGCCCTGATGGTACGATATTTTTATGGTCCCGTCAAAAGAGCCTTTTTTTCATCTTAATATTATATTATTGCTATTACTTTTTATATTTAATGTGTAAATTAGACGAAAACATTATATATTTTAAAGACGTAAGTTGGTAATGTACGATTACGTCACATACCGTAGGTAATATATATTATGACAAAGAAGCTTTAACATTTCGTTAAAATATGACCAAGCAATTTGTCAACCCTGGTTGGTGCTGCCTATTACAAAAAATATTATGTGAGAGAGATAGTACGGTAAGGTAGATAGTATGGCACGGTTACTCCTGGCTGAACCCGTATTTTTACCAATGCAGCAATGATACTATCTCTTATTAATAATGGTGAAATTCTCATAATTGCAAATAGAACAAACCATAATTTCAAATGCTAATGCAGGTATTTCAATGTCCATTAGAGAGACAAAACAATTTGTGCATTAACGCGTAATGTCTATAAATTACCAAAACTTTGGACGAATAAATTTAAATAATAATTTAGTTTTACCGTCACTAATATTAATTGTTATCTATAAGTAATATTGGACTTCTAAAATTGACTTATTACAAAGGTACAAGCCACTTAAATAAAATATCGTGTACTAGTACTCTCTTCTCTCTACTTCCATACTACCCTGTTAGTGCGATGAAGATGTGCTGTTGTTCTCAGTTGAAGAAAATAGACTAAATCTTACAAGTTTCTTAAAATATTTGTGTTCGTACCTGTACTCTATGGTTAGACGAATCGGCCACAACCATTGTATTGTCAGGTCCTACAGCGATGCCTCGAGGCCATGTAAAATAACCTGGTTCGCTCCCCCGACTCCCCACATTGAATTGTAATCGGCGTTTCTGCAGATACTGGCTCCTAGGGGAGGAACCTGCTGCTGCGAAACCTATGACAAAAACAAAGGTTACACACATTCATAATCACAGAAGTCAAGCATGTTTCAGAAGCCTCAAACCTATGTACACGCCACTCATTTCTCTAACCTGCTACCGCTGCTGTAGCCGCCGTAGGGGAGATGGGGGAGCCTGCCACGTTTTTTGAATCGTCATCAGAACTGGCAAGCTCATTTGCTGAGCGTAGAGGTAGCCCGAGAGACAGGCGACGCGATGTGCTCGAAGATGTACCACTAGATTCACGCTCTTTCCCACGAGATCCATACTTGTTTTTCAAGTATCTGGCCCATGAACTCAAAGCAGCTCCATCCTTTTCGCCAGAAACTGGACGTTCAGGTGAGCTTTCCCTTGATTTTAATGCGTGAGATGACCGGCTGCGAGACAACTCTGAACCTCCTGTGCCAGAGCCGTATCGAGCCGCTAAATATGCAGATGGCGAAGCAGTTGTTGGGGAAACAGGATCGTCTAGATCATCGTCGTCACCGGCTCCAAAACCAGTGTGACTGCTTTTGCTTCGAGCAAGGCGATTCCGACGTTCTTTCATAGCCAGATACCTTGAACGTGCTGTTGGATATTTAGAATCGTCATCTAGTGGTGACTTGGGTTCTTCTTCTTTTGGTTTGCTACCGTAACGATTATTATATGCACTACCACCGGACGCGCCATAACGGGATGAGGGTTCTTCTTCAGTTTGAGATGGTTGCCGGGCACGAGTTCGAGGTGTATTAGATGAGTCTTTCCCTTTTGTGTCTTGAGCGTCATTTCGTGCATTATTGCTGCGTGCTAATAGTGGACCTATGTCACTTCGGGCCATCGCCTGACTCTCGGACTTCCTCTGCATCGTAGGCTCTTCTTCACTCTCCTCCGAAGAGTCTGTATCCTCTTCGGAGCTCGTGTCGGAGTCATCGTGAGCCGGCTCGGCGGGCGCTGGTGCGGGAGTCGGCCGCTGCGATCCAACAAACCGACTTTGAACCCTTTGTGCGCCGCCGACATTCGTTGTTACCGGAGTAGGTCTTTCACTGCCTGCGGACAAAAAACGAGGATTCGGTTTTGGTGGAAGTCCATTAGTACTGTATTTTGCTTTCAATTCGGCAATAGTAAGTATTGCACCTGTGTGTTTCACCGCCGAGCCGGAACTTTCTGTGGAAGCACTCGATTCGGTACTAGCTGCGCGACCCGTCGGGCGAAGAATGCTAGATGTATCTGAGGCCGATGGTCTTCTTGTTACCGTTGGTTTTGGTGCTGGTGCCGTAATTTTGCGCTGATTTCGTTGCAAAGATCCAACGGATTCGTCGGATTCACCATCACTGGAGGCCTGAGGAATATATTTAAATTCGGTATTGTCACCTAGAATTCTGATTTTGTTGTCGTGTTGTGTTATGTACAAATGAGTAAACGTGGAGTGTATAACTGATGGAATGTCCTAATTAGTTGTCGGATTTCTCTTGTTAGTATTTGTGATAAGATTTCTAAGTTTTACTTCTGTCTTTATTTTTTATTCCCTTTCTTCTTCCCAACTCACCTCACGAGCAGGTGTAGGTGGTTTACGAGTCACAGAAGGTCTTTCTTCTTCTGCTGCTGGACGTTGAGGAGTACGATCTGGTTCTTGAGAAGAAGTTGCACCCTTATTTTGTCTCTTTAACCGTGTTATTTCATCGTCTTCACTTTGTTGCCGTGCTGGTGGAGGTACACGACGTTGAGGCGGAGGTGCTGGTTGAACCGGCTTAGGGGGTGGGGGAGGTTCCTTTTTTTCTTTTTTCTTCCCACTGTCAACATCTAATATCCTCTGCATAACTCGTGGACAATCACTTAACCTGAATATTCCACTAAGAGGCCCACGAGTTGCATCTTCAGTATCAGCAACTTTTTCTTTTTCCTTCTCTTTTTGTTCAGTCTTTACTGAACGAGTAGATTGCTCTGTATCTGAGTCATCCTGTTGATGACTTTTAACAAATCGGGAACGGAATCTACGTGAAGGTCTATGCTCTGATTCATACCCACTATAATCGTCTGTAACCCCATAGTCTCTAGTGTGTTTTTCAGGTGGTGGTGGTCGACGTTCTCCAAATTTACGTCCTCCTAAAACTGGCTCATCGTTTTCTGTATATCCTTTTGCTTCTTCTTGTTGACGGAATTGTGTTGCTAGCCTGTGATCACTTTTTGACCTAGTTAATCCTGTGGACGGTTGCAGACTTCCACTATATACATTAGGGTGAGCAATGTTGAGCTCTCCGTAGCTAGCTACGTGCATGACCAGTTGATTCGGATCGTGTGTCATTATGAACCTTATTCTACGATTATAATCTCCTGCTTCGTAATCGAAGTTTCTAAGAAATTCAACAGTTTTCAAGAAAATTTCCTTAGTGTCAACTAATTCTGTATCCTCCCATTCTACGTCATCATTCATATATTTATCTGCCAGGTCACAGTTGCTTTGTATATTACTTAACTCTAACTCTAAATTATCTTTAAGGTGTGTTAAGTTTCTAAGTTCAGTTGCTAAGTATCTATCAACTTCATTTCTGAGAAAATCAGTTCGGTCCTTTAAAGCTTTGGATAGCCGTTTATGTATTTCGTCAATTTCACCAGCAACAGCACCGCAGTTTGTTTGTAAGTTTGCTGTGTTTCGTTCAACTATGCCTAAGATGTCTTGAAGTCTATTGACTCCTCGACGAATTTGATTGTTGATTCTTGCTATTTCTCTTCGTAGTACTTCCATATGCGCTGACTTGCAATCTTCACATACTTTTTTATCACAATGAGCGCATGGTGCACAGTATGATTTTTCGGAACAAACATTACACCTCTCCATAACTTGCCCCGCCGTAGGATCTGGAAGCTCCCCGGCTATCTGGGCATGAAGTTCCAAGAAACGTTGGAGGGTAACGTTTATTGGAAATCCTTGAACACCCTGATAGGGTATTCGATGTTCTGCTCTGCATTCTGGACATTTGACCTGAAAAATACGTGATTTGAGATCAGGCTATTAATAAACTTTGTAAATGTAAAGAAATCACTTTTATTTGGCAAATGGTGCTTCGCTAATCTTACTTACTTGTCGTCTTACGTAGTCGACAAGCCCGTCCATGCATGGCTCCATGCAGAAACTGTGCTGACATGGTAGCAGTTTTGGATTCCTAAACCGGTCCAAGCATACACAGCATGTTAGCAGTGATTCGAACTGCTCCATTTTCTATTATTTTACTCTAGGTATCTGTAAAAAAGAAATAAACTTAAATAAGATATAATTACTAGGAGTTGAAATAGAAAATAGATTTCTTAAACCAAGATTTATGTGATATGGCGTCAATTTAAAAAAAAATATATTATTATTGTTTGTTACATTTTAGGCTATATGAGGAAACATATTGCAGATTTTTTTATAAAATAAAACAAAATAAATTTGTTGAAAAATAATTATATAAATTAATGGATGCATGCAGAACGAAACTCGAAAACATTTTATTATGATTAGTCGTATCCTAAATATTACTGTGATATCAGAAATGGAAGTCAAGAGGGGTAAATCTTTATAACTTATTTTAAAATAGACATTAAAGGGTTCAATTTGACCCTGTTTCAACGTTTTTGTGCTATGTTTGAAAATATTTTTTATTTAATATTGGATAATATTTTCCAGTTTTTTTTTACAATAAATAGTCCAAATCTTGTTAATGTTATATTGCTTGTTTTTAGTATACGGCGAAAAACGAGTACCATTTTCGTGTCTACCGACGCCCATAGACATTCGCATAGAGGTTATAGAGATGCGGTGCCCTCTTTAACCCTACTTCTCCCAGGGGCCATTGACTACTTACACGCCGAACACGAAAGTACAGCTGGCAAATTACACCGGTATCGTGAGCGATACCGATCTGTGATCTGTCTTATATAAAAAAACTACAAACGTATACTGCGTAGCTTATGGTCATAGTGTGATAGCCTTCCTTGATAAATGGGCTATCTAGCGGTGAAATACTTTTAATCAGAACTACAGTGTCCTGAGAATAGCGATTTAGGTTCACAATATTAGAATAGACAAATATCCGTTTATATACACTATTGATGTACAGGGTCAAAATGAAACCCCTCAGAATCCACTATCAGTATAACTATTTTCATTTCCTGTCTTCGCCGAATTAATAAGCCTCAAAATAAGGGAAAAGTCGTTTCATTGTCACGAGTTAAATAAAACGACTTAGAACAATCGAATCAAATTGAATGTTTGAATTCACACTCAAATACCAATTTAAATAGATTGGCTTAGTAATGGATCTTTAATTGTATAGCTTATAATACGAATAATGGGATTTCGTAACATAAGAGCACTTTAATAAAATAAAATGAAATATTTAACGCCATAAAGTAAAACTTGAACAAAAAAGCTTTTTTCATTAAGTATAGAAATAAATGTACCATACCTGTTTATAAAGATTCAGCGCCTACTTATCTGCCTTATTATTTTTAACAAAAATATAGAATTAGGTAATTTAGTAACTCACCGTACGGTATTTTAATATATATAATAATGAGTATGAGTTCACACACGGGATAAATATATATATTGAGAAGTCGCGTATTAATTGAAGATGA
The DNA here is from genome assembly GCA_001625245.1 of Calycopis cecrops. Classification (NCBI taxonomy): domain Eukaryota; kingdom Metazoa; phylum Arthropoda; class Insecta; order Lepidoptera; family Lycaenidae; genus Calycopis; species Calycopis cecrops. The sequence goes on along the minus strand of LUGF01033051.1, from coordinate 26,042 downwards.
CTTCCAGATGCTTCAAATCCGACTACACACCTGATATCCATCTGACTGTTTATTTTCAACGTTGGCCTATTTAATGGGACCAACGGAAGCTATATTTGTGTCTGGTTGGATAATAAAAAAGAAAGTCGAAGAATTTTTATTCTATTTTTAAAGTTTGCGCGATAAACATTGACGAAAGTTGGGCTGGATTTAAATTTAGACGCTGGAGGCGGATCCATTTTGAAGTCTAGCGGAAAATTTGGCGGGAACGTGGGCTATTTCATAAACACTACGTAAATGATGACGTTGTTATGTATTTTTTAAATTTATAAATAGATGCACATGTAACACTATTGCTCATTGATAGAGATGTTCCGCTAGTATTAGTCAACATTTTTTGCTTTACACGTAAGCTGGGTTTATATTTAAATCCAAATAAATATCATGAGGGTAAAAATAGTAATGTTATAATTATCTGGATAGGTATGAGTAAAAGTTTTATGTTCGCTGAAAGAGATCTAGGTTTATTATCGGTATCTGTACCTAGAAAGTACCAGTAGAAAGGGTAGGTGAGACTTTGTTGAAGCATGAGGAAGGAAAAAGAAGGTGAATTAAGCATGTCAAGGAAAAAAAGGAAAAATATATAAAGAGAGTAAAACGGCAAAACGTCCGGATGATCGTATTTTTAAAGGGCTTCTGATAATTACCAAGGGTCTAAAACCAAAAGTCCGAGTTTGATGACCACCTACACCCATAGGCATAATTGTTAAGCCGAGTCTTTCTCTCCTCCATGAAATAGACTACCAGAAAGTCACGCCACACGAAACGCAATTTAGACTTTCAGCGGTATCATTTAAGCGAGAGGTGCGTCCCCTGTTGTGCCGGCCAAGTTCGGCTACAATATAGAACGACAACACATCCATATATTACTTTATTTGATTGATAAAATAAAATACGATAGCAATATTTTAAGTAAGAGATAATTGGTACTCAAATATAATTTATGTTTCTCAAACGTCATTTGGCTCAGCTAAGTCTGAGTCATCGGTTACACAATAGAAAAGAAAAGTGGATGTTGATTGATGTATGTCACGTGTGTGCTATTCTCGTATACTATTCTTTTACTACACACTGCCTCGTGGTGTAGTGCATCTAGTAAAATGATGCGTTGAAGCTATGTACCGAGTAGTTAATATTGTATATGCGTAGTTTCGTTATCTGCCGAGTGACGTTGACTATTAAAGACTCCATCAAGGAGCGTCATAGCTGACGAGCACTAGCCAATTCCATCTCCTCATCATCATCTCTAGGAAGAATTGCAAGAAAAAAAGTGGCGAGGCTTCGTCTTCCAGAGCTGGGCTGCCATTCTAGAACTTTTCTTCACCAGTGTAAAAATGATTTTAAATTGCCGGTACATAGTTGCCCAACTCTACTTGTCGCCGATTTAGTTGTATTTATTACCCTCTCGTATCTTTACTCCCAATGCCTACAGTAAAAGAGTACCATAAATCTTCTAGATGCGTCGTCCATAACCGTCCTTTTATATAATACCCCGTAAAGTATTTTATCAAATTAAAAGAACAAAATCCGACTATAGCTAAATCTTTTTCAAACTTTTATCCATCAAGAGCTTTTTTCCTATAGCTTTCAATTTGAGCTTTTACCGTTCAATCACTGAGCGGTTAGAACGAATTTGGGTTTTCCCAAAAATCTTTTGTCTTATAAAACTTTGGAAGCTCGTTTCCAGCGAGGTGTACTTCGGACCACCTGCGCTATTTATTCACTTTCCGTTCCAAAACTTCAGCGGATGGAATTAACCAAGTTTGTTATAACGTTTCATTTTCCTGTCTTCATTTGAAGGTAATTAATATAAATCTTTGGTTAATTAATGAAAATTTACTACTCCTTACCGAAAAGGTTTTTGTAATATTTTTATTTATAGAGTGCCAGCACTAAATACATTCATCTCCTTAGACAGTTTACGGTAGACATTTATTAATTAAGACGTTTTTTTTTCGCAATAATTAAAGAGAATAGCTACTTTATATTATATTATTTTCTATGTCAGTATTACTAATAATAAATAATTATAATATCTGTTGACTTTTCACACTACACAGTGCACACACAGCACTTTAAACTACGGTACGGTACGGTTTTATAAATTTAAGAAATTTTATATTATATTTAAGATTTTTATTACAGAAATATACATAAATAAACATTCGAATTCGGACCTGCGACCCCTGGCGCAACATGCTCCGCTTATCCGAGCGCTGCACCACTGCGCCAGCCCGGTCGTCTAATAGTACTAATACTACTAAGTTTCTCAATATTTGTAATAATTAGGGAATGAGCGATACGGCCATAACTCAAGTATTCTTTTAATTTGGTAACCTCGCCATTATGGTGTAATGTTCATTTTGAAGAGCTCTAGCAGATGTGCAAAATATTATTCAAAGAGGATACATTAAATCTTAAAAATAAAACAATATTAAAATACAAAGAAATAATGTAAATTTTAGCTACTAACAAACAACTGTCATCTGAAAAAAAACTGTTCTATTATTTTTTCATATAGGGTTTATTACTTTACTACAAAATTACTAAAAAACTGTATAATAAACGCGAAAGTTTCGAGTCTCTTGTAAACAGTACACCTCCTACGGAACCTAGTATTCCTCTAAGACATTGATTTAAGAACATTAAGCCACAAGAACATTTATTAAAGAGTTAAACCCGATTTCGGCTACGATATAAATCTTTATGGAGACTGGCCAACTGCACAGGACTTATATCACAAGTGTGTGTTTAGATACAAAAGAACTCTGTTACTTCATTTTCCTAATCCCATGAGATAGCAGTTCGACATGGCATGATTTAGTAAGAGGCAGTGCTACAATGCATGCTCGCATGCATGGGATTGGGCCGCCTCGGCCGGAGAGGTTCTCTCGCCTACACGAGACCGATGTAAAGTGACAGCCGAGCGGTGTATAAGTAGCCATGAAGGTGAGAGAAAGGAGCGCAACGCATCTGTATAAACTCTATGCGGATGTCTATGGGCGTCGGTATTCATGAAAATGGCTCCATCTACTTGTTTGGCCGCTTATGCTATAAAAAAGGAGCACTGGGACCGAGCTTCTCCGAGGCTCTCCAAGGCTCGGGGGTTAAACAACAACTTCCTAAGTTTGTACTGTTTTTAGAAATTGATAAATCCCTATAACACTTTTTGGTCCGACCCGAACAACGGAACTTCACAGTCTGTGGTTCAACTTGCTTACCACTAAACCGCTTTGAGACAGTCAAAGCTTTGAAAGTTTAAAGCAAGAAGGCATTACACCGCACTTTTGGCTCCGTATTCGGTCTCGTAGCATTCCAAAAATGCCAACCCTCGTGTGTGTAAAAAGACTAATAATAAACGTGGAGTATTCAATAGTTATTTCCGCTTCTATCTACCTATCCTTTAAGAAATCTAGTATGTTTATGTCTGTGATAAAATCCAAAACAAGTTTCATCTGATCCCTGACCTTCTGATCTGTGGATGAATATTCTAGCAACTAAACTGTACAGATTATTAGAAATAAAGTTCGTATCTTTTTTTGTGGTATAGGGGGAGACAAACGAGCAGTCGGGCCATTTTCATGACTACCGAGGCCCATAGACATCCGCACAGAGGCTGTATAGATGTGTTGCTCTCCTACGCTCTCCTACACGGGCCACCAGCTACTTACACAACGCACAAAATGCGACAGCACAGCTCTCACTGCACTGCCTGATCTGTGGCTGAACATTCTAACAACTAAACTAAACACACCGCGACGGAAAGTACATAAATAAAGTTTGTATCCTCTACCTCTTCCAACTCTGCCTTTTTCTACCCTGTCCCTTCGTACCCTACTCTGCCCTTTCTTACTCTAGCCATACTTTCTGCCTCGCCGTAGGAATTTTAATTGTGTTGTTGCTTGTTTTATGTTCAATCTGAAACGTGTAGGAACACGTCAAAGTTATTTGTAACAAGGTTATCTGATTTTTAATAGCTTCCTTCGTATTTGGCGAGCGCGAATGCTTCAATGTTTCGTTGTGGGTGTCGTAGATATCTTTTGCGTTTTAGTTTATCTAATACAATAATACTGAGAATTTACGCAGTATTTCGAAATATTTATGAACATTTTATACATAAAAAATAATCTATGCACTTTGATCGAAATATATAAAATGTTTGGGCCAAAGTCCTCCAATTGTTGATAAATGGAGTGTCTTATGGCTTAAAATAAAATGATTCAATTGTTTATATTAGTCTAATAGTAGTTCTATATAATCATACTATCCAGGATTTAATGAATCAGTTATGATCTCAGATCAGGTCACTTTAACTCGGGCAGTGTAATAACGCGCTTCCGAACATTCACGTCGATAGTCTATATAAACGTTATAACCCAACGCACATGCATTTAATGTTCGTTACAGTATAGATGAGAAAAACAGCAGTCGAAGCCTTCTGATTATACCCACAAACATCCACGTACAGGTCATATAGGTAGATATTGCGTATTTCGGCTCCAATAGCTTACCAGAAATTCTTACACAACACGAAACAAGAGCCATTTAAGTAAGAGGTGCCACGCTGCATGTATGGCAGTTGAATTGGGCCGTCGCGTTTCGTACGGTGTGTAAGTAGCCAGTGACCCATAGAGGTGGGAGGAGAAAAGATAGGGCAACGCATATATAATTTCTATACAAATATCATGAATTTATATCAAGAGTAGCCTACACAATATATAGTCAATGTATAATCAGTAGCAGGGTTTGCACCCACGTACACCGGTATCTGAATGTTTAAATTGAATTCCGTCAAATTGTAATGCACTGATACCGGAATCATGGTTCAAAGCTACAAGATATAAAATTTGTAACCTCTAGACTTTTTGGCGCCTTTATATAATTTCCACAGAAATTTTGGTAAGAGGCAGTGCCACGCTGTATGCTTGCATGCAGTCGAATTGCCGGCACAACCGGGGAGGTACCTCTCGCATACACAGAGTAAATTGGCAGCTGTGCTGTCGCGTTTTGTGAGGTGTGTAAGTTTCCGGTGGCCCATATATGCGGATGTCTGTGGGTGTCGTTAGTCATGAAAATGGCTTCGACTGCTTCGCTTGCCTCCCTATATCATAAAAAAATAGCTGTATATAGGTAATGATGATTATCAAGTAAAATATTATGGGGCACGGTATGTGAAAGCTTTTATGCGAACGTTCTGTAATTAATATTTGTCCAGACAGACGCATTAGCGCATACCCGCTGGGATAATTGATTTAGCCCTAAAACGTGACATTGCGTTAGCTATCCCGCGGTTACAGGTAAAGTTGTTGCTCGAAAATAAATCACTTGGAAAACTGGAATCTCTGATAGTTTCTTGTTCTTTTTTTACGACAAATTCAGCTATGAACAAGATCAGTCAACACAGAGCCTATCCCAACAGCTGAAGGGATTGTAAAATATTTTATAGAGTTAGGAAGCAATAGATAGTATTTGTGTTTTGAAAAATTCTTAGTGCGATTTACAAGAAATTCAACTTTTATTGATCGTTTTTCTTAAGAATAATTTGATATACTATTGGTGAGAGGTGGAGTTGAAACTTAGACATCTTGCCTTATTTGAAACTTAATACTATTACTTAAGCCGATATATATTATACAGTCAGTTAAGATGACAGTAACCTGACTTTATAAAGTATTTCCAATGTAGAGTCCGCGCCACGACTGAAGTCTTCCAAAATTGGAATTAAATCTGAAGGGTATGCCAAATTGTTGGTTGTAAACAGTATTTTCATTAGTGTCATGCGAACCCAAAATGCTTTAAAAATGTTCAAATCATCCGTCTTTCTTTTTTAAGTTCGAGATTAGGAATTCAATATTTAAGTAGGTAAGTAATAAAATATAATATGACAGAGAATTTTTAAAGAATTTTTGAGACCTTTAATGCAATGAAAATAAAAACACAAAAATGCAGATCCGATTTTGTTAATTGCTACGGTCGATAAAATATTTTCAGGTCGAGACTGACTTGTTTTAAATTCAGAGTCAGTTCCTGACACTTCAAATCAGCCAATATTAATAGCTGCTTTGTTAGGGCCTTGGCGTGTTCAATATAACAATAGCGTGACATGACACGTCTGCGGGCTTGTTAGACCACAAGACGTCACGTCAAGTACACAATGTGATATGACACTTGTGTCACGTCTAAAACTGCGGAAACCATTGTTAACACGTTTCACGCTTACATTCGTGTCATTTTGCCGAATTGGTTATTATAAATCTTTTTTTTAGGGTTCCGTAGTCAAAAGGCCGAAAACGGAATTCTTATATATTCCTCATGTCTGTTTGTCTGTTCGTCCGTCCGTCTGACCGTATGTCATAGTCATTTTTTTCCGAAACTATTGGGCCTTCGTAATTGAAACTTTGTAGGTTGCTAATTCTATGAACTGAATTCGAATTTTGAATAAAAATTAATAAATTAAAAAATACAACAAAGGGTTCCACATGTATAAATCTATTTTTTTTATCTACCTGTATGTGAGTGGTGTCCATAAATAGGTCTTTAAAAATGACATTAATGTTACCATTTTTCGTCCAAATCAATCATTTCAAAGATAGATATAGATAGATAACCAAGTTATTTTTTGTAGATAAATTAATAATTAATAAATTTTTGTAGATAATTGGCTGCTTATAAATAAGAATCGTAATTGCAATCCGATAAGAAAAACCACTTCTTGTCTAACGAAGAGATATTTTATTGTGTAAAGCCTGAACAAAATGCGTGCCATTAAAAGTAAAATAAATCGAAAGGAATGTAATTATGTACAAGTTCGTCCACGTGACGTGGGGTTAAAAAAGACCCCAAACTTATGCTTAATAATTATAAGTGGAGTTTGCGTTATATTAAGACTATATCAGAATTGGCGATTTTATTTCAAGTCCAGCCACTATGAATTTCGCATTATTATATTACTTATAATATTCATGATTCCATCCATCCATATCCATATCCATGATTTGTTTTTCTTGCGGATAAAAATACCCCCACCTTGTATGTCAAAGGTTAAGTAATCAAATTTGATCACCAAATACTTGTTTTACGTATACAGTGAAATAATTTTACACACATTTCACAAATATTATTTTCCGTATACGGGCATTGACTTCTTACAACTTTATGGTACAATTTATTATAATCTGTGGTTATATCGGTGAGCCGACACCCGTTAAAGGGATTCAGAAGACTTGGTGTAACTCAATGTGTCTGATAATGTCTACCGAGAAAGATTTGTGGTACATATCTGATGGAGGGTCGTAGATACCCCATTTAGAAGCCTATCTAATGTACTGGTACAGTAAAATACGAAAAAAGTGACATTTATAAACTGATTGTTAATATTGATATTGTTTAGATATTTTTATAATATGCTGTAGCCCAACTGCTCCTTTTTCCCCTGCCAAGGAATAGTTGGAACTTTTTGGTGATTACAACGCGTATAAATATCCGCATATACGTCAATAGATATCAGCAAACTTTCTATGAAAAAATATGTATTGGCCTCCTACTCCTACTACTCTACTCTACTCTCTCACTCTCTTTCTCTCTCTACTCTACTAATCCTACGCCTACTCCTTCCCGTAAATTGGCTACTGAAGCTTTCTTGCTCCTACAGTAATTTAATAAAACGTAACTCTCTCTTTCTCTCTTCACCAACTTATATCTCCCTCTCAACTTCCGTACGCCTCGCCCGATAAACATTTTTCGTAACACTCTCATCACACATTCGTCAGCTTACCCCAAGTAACAAGCGCGCGTAAACAAGTCTTACATCAATAAATAAATTCTAAGTTGGTATTCAATTTCTGTTGCCACAGCATCACATCTGTGGCAACCCATGCCGAGTCGCTCATTAAACGTATCCCAGTTAATAGCGCAATTTATATTCCACTATAGTTTATAATTAAACTTTGATGGGATTTGTGGGACGCGAAACGGTAAAGCGCTTAAAGCACCACCGAGCGCGTTAATGCTATATTTAGTGAAATCTCTATAAACTCGTGTAATATTAAAGCGGTGCATGCGAACTGTGACTATACTTAGACGGACTAAATGGGCATCAGCGTTATGAGAATAGCAAGGATGTTCTGCAGCCGAATTAGGCCAGCACAAAGGGACGTATGTGTCTATAGCCCAGATGAGCCCAGTTTCCAGAATATCAACGTAACTGATAGCCGGTATTTAATGTTTGTCATAATGCGTAACTCATCGCTGGAAAAGTGACGCTGTTTGCGCTAGAATACGTAGAAGGCTTAACCTAATAATATTATGCTAGTTTAGGTATGATTTACCTATGATGCTAGTATTTATATTTGTTATACTTTTCCTTAGAAACTACTTAGCGATAAAAGAGGTAGTGACACGACC
>LUGF01033051.1:0-16977 GCA_001625245.1 Calycopis cecrops | reverse complement strand
GACCTACAAGCAATATGATCTCCCCAGCGACAGGTTGACCTCTGTAAAAAAGTCATCTCCTCCATGGAGACTGTCCGAGCTGTCCGACTGGCTTGAACAGTCCCTACTTCAAAGTTACACCATGCAATGGGGTCAGTTTCCCATCCTGACCCCTGGTGTCAATGCGTCAACGGAGCACGCCACGCCCGTCGTCCCTATCCATGCCGTCATCTGCTGATTCAGAGGGACGGGTGGAGAACCTCCCAGCTGAGCTGCTCTTAGTCTGGTCTCTCACNNAAGCCTATATGTATGTATGTATGTATGGGTGACCCTGTCCAGCATAACCTTGGGAATCACAGAGGTACGTAAGCCCCCCAACACGACAAAATGGCAGCATTTTCAGGAAGGAATCTTCCACCAACCTAACCTAACCAAGCCACTTCCCTAAACTAAGGGTATTTTTAAACATACACATAATTTTTGATAACAATCAGTACAGTATTTGATCACAGTACCCACCTGATTTAGGTACAACAAGCTGACACCTTTTTAATACTAGACAAAATATTTTTCTCAGAATTTAAGACTGTTGGTTTTTTATGGTATAAGGTACATACATAAGGAGCAAAGAAGCAGTCGGAGCCATTTTCATGACTACCGACGTCCCTAGACATCCGCACAGAGGTTACACAGATGCGCTGCCCACCTTTCTCTTCCCAAGTCCATGGGCCATCGACTACTTACACACCACACGAAACGCGACAGCACAGCTTTCACTTTACGCCGGCATTATGCAAGCCAGAGGTACCTCCGTCGTCAGAGGTCGTGCCGGCCCAATTCGGATGCTTGCAGGCATGCAGTGTGGCACTACCTCTTACTAAAACTTTACCTTTTTAATACTAGACAAAATATTTAAGTCCGAATTGAACACTGTTGTTTGTTACGGAGTAAACCTAAACAAATATGATTAAGCAACCAAACAAAAGAAATTTTTGTTGGCGGAGCTCGCAAATTTGTCACAGTCGCATGCATCACGCCAAAAATATTTCACACAATATTTGTATTTAATATATCCATCGAGCGAGTTATTTCGGTTGTTCCGCAAAGCTTTTGGCACCATTTGCTGTGTGACAAGGAGTCATCTGATTTTCAGCGAACCAGCAGATTCAGCTTCATTTTGTATAACGTTTCTGGAAAATACTATACACGAACGGGGTTGAACCTTACCAATATCTAGTAAGAGGTAGAAACATGCTAATTACATCTGAATTGAGCGGGCAAGACCGGCGTATCTTTACGGAGGTATCTTTTATTGCAATGCCGCCGCAAAGTGACACGTATAATGATGTGTTTCGTATAGTTTTAGAAAGAATTTAAATAAAAATGCCACTTGTCACCGTGACTAATCGCCCAAAATATATATTCTCTTGCGCTGAGATGGAAAACATAGAGATTTTTCATGGTAAAAAGGGGCAATAGACCAGTAGAAGTCCTTTAATGACTAATAACGCACACAGACATCAGCATATTACTATTCAGACTTATTCCCCTTCCCTCCAAACCACAGAAACCTTGCACAAAACGTGACGGCATAACTGTCATTTTGTGACTATATGGAAGACGATAATGATGAAATGATGCGTGCCCTTTAATAAACGATCCGCCTGTCCGAGTACATGAAGCCACACAGGTGTTCCCTTCGACCTGCCAAGTAACTGTCTGCGCAGAGAAATATCTGACTACCAAACTGACGTATAAAGGTAATTACGACAGTTTCAAAAATACTTTTTATGTTATACCAGATTTGCCCGCGGCTTCGCGTACGTCGTGCAGAAACATTGTATCTTCAACGTAGTTGATTAAAGTATCCTTTTCTGTATAGTTATCACATACAAAACTTTATAAAAACGTGTTCAGTCACTTTTGCATTAAGTCACTTTTGCATTAATGTTAGTTACAGGATTTTAGGCACGAGGCAAAGATATCGATAGCCGAACTATCGATAGTTCGGCACCGCTACTAATCACTCAACCTTTCCTCTCTGAATCTTCATAAGCGCGATGGCAACGCCTTACGAGCGTTAGTGATATTACCCCGATCGTGATAGCGTGATCATTCAGCAATATCGTTATTATTTAAATTAAACAATTGAGCAATTGGCAATGCCATTGCTGTATTTCTGCCGAATTGGGCTTGTAATATGACATAGTAGCTACTTCTCACTCAAATGATATCGCCATAAATGTGAAGACTATGCCATCGAGTTTTGTGCAGTCTGATAGTAGATACCCGACGGCCTTATTGTGAAGATGAGGTCAAAGAGACACGTGTACATAAATTATTACCATGATGTTAAAGAGCTTCGTTTCCGAATGATTCTGTTTACTCGTATGTCCAATGTTATAATAAAATATAATAATATAATCAAACATCTACAAAAACATTCATATTTAATTATTATTGTGATGGTTTTCTTCCACGCTTGCCTCTCCAACAATATTAAAAACATTAAAACAAAAGTAATTAGAAGTGAAAGAAAATCTACGTCTTTCAAACGCAGACTACGTTTCGGAAAACTTTAATTAAAATATGACTCACACAGATATCAGAATTGTTGGCATTCCTGAAGATATTATTTTAATAAATAATTACGTGTAATAAAACAGCTTGTTAAACATAGATATAAGTTCCTTATAAGCTTTGTAAGTAAAGAAAGAATTTATGAAGAAATTTATTACATCGCTTTAGGCGACTTATGTATACAAATTTGTTTTTGTCAATATAAGATACCACTCTGTACATATTAGAATAAATAGTAACTAGTGGGTCGCCAGATAAACTTTCTCTTGTCTGATTTTTAGTAACTTTGAAATCTTTTCTTTTCCTTTTCTTTGTCAAATAGTTATTTCAGTTGACAATAATTTGTCAAGAACAGTTTTCTTTATTTTTGTTATTATATTTTCATATTATAAATAATAGGTACAAAAATCACACATCCAGCGAGGCCAATGCAATGGAAGTTATCGTTAAAATTCAAAATGCAAATTCGATTTAAGTGAAACTATTTTGTATTTAAAAAATAAATATCATATTATGACATGTTGCCATCGTAACTACGGTAATGAAAATCAATAATTAAGTTTTACTGCAGTTGTTTAGTAAGAGGTAGTGCCACGCTGCATGCTTGCATGCAGTCGAATTGGGCCGGCACGACCGGGGAGGTACCTCTCGCTTACACGAGACCGGCGTGAAGTGACAGCTGTGCTGTCGCGTTTCGTGCGGTGTGTAAGTAGCCGGTGGCCCATGGAGGTGGGAGGAGAAAGGGGGGTAGCGCATCTGTATAGTCTATATGCCGATGTCTATGGGCGTCGGTAGTCATGAAAATGGCTACAACTGCTCGTTTGACCTCCTATATCATAAAAAAAAAAAACTAAGTTAGTGCACATAATATACGTAATATTATCAGTTTTATAATTTTTTGAATATTTTCTAATGATGTATTTATTGAGTAAAAATATTCAATTGGTTCTAAATCGTAAAGAAAGAGGCGTAGTCGCGTGTATCAACTAGTTGTATATATAAGTGGCTGAGCTCTCGCGTGTGACGTAAATCCCCGAAGTGGATCGGGAACAAAAGAGGCTGCCTACGTCATCCTGAAGGACGTTGCGTCGCAGGTATTTATATTACTAATGGAAATGCGCTATCAAAATATAAATAGTTTACGTTATATATTCTTCACGGTCAAGAAGAGGCATGGCAAATGGGTAAGTGATTTGATTCCTGGAGGTGTGGTATTTAAAAACGATAGAAGTGACATTGAGAAAAATAATACAATGTGTCTTTGTTTATACGCTAATAGTTTAGACGAACATGATTTTGAAATGAAAAGTGTCGAGAAAAGCGGTTGAAGCGCGGTAAAGCGTCACGCTTGACATTAGATTACGTTTTATTAAAATGGTTACCTATGTATATACAGGTTCTTATAATGGGCATATATATATATGCAGGTTCTGAAAGAAATGATTAAATACACTATACACTTAGAAGCGAATGATAGAATTAATGATGGCATTCCCCGTACCCTGCGTACCTAAATATAGCGGAAAGAACTCCTAGATGATTTTAGACGGTAAGAGACCACAAAACTTGCCACTTTTATAAATAACAGAGACAGTCACTTTTAGCCATAAACAGCTGAGCGGACAAGCATAGTCGAATTATGATACCTGCTAGCTTGATGGAGAAGACAGGGCTTCACATATCATATCTTACACCACTCCCATGTGTCAGCAGTGTTCTGCTTCTACTATAGGACCCGCTCGACGGATTGTCCACCTTGTGGTGAGGGGGCTTAGTAACCGTGGCTTGAGGCACAACAGTGAAGCCAAGAGGGTTCCCACAAGGAGATGCTCCTAGTAGGCTCTCCCAGGGCCTGCTACGGATGCGTCCGTGGGGGAGGGGTCGCGGGAGGAGAGGTGTCTCGGTGTGTCGTTGCCGTGCACCCTGTCTCCCGCGACCGAAGGGGGCGCACCGTCAGAGATGCGGTGTGTTGTTGCCGTCCACCCTATCTTCTGCGGCCGATGGTTGGCCCTGAGTGGCGTTCGGGGTCAGCCAATGTCAGAGGTCCCCCACCCGTCCCTCTAAATTAGCAGATGGTGGCGTGGATTGGGACCACCGACGTGGCGTGCTCCGTTGGAGCATTAGGACCATGGGTCAAGATGGGAACCTGACCTTTTTCTACGGTTCTAACTTTGGAGTAGGGGCTGTTCAAAGGCAGCCGGACACTCCCCAAGGAGGAGAAGTCTGGCCTTTTCAGCGAGGCCAGCCTGTCGCTGGAGGGGTCATGTTGCTTATAGATCCGGGGCCCTCCAATCATAGCGGTCGAAGACACCCGCAGGGGTTTAGTCGGTAGGGGTAGACCCAGTTGCCGAGCCCAACACTGTACCCGGTTGAGCCACCCGGGCTCCTGGGTAGCGTACGTAAAAGTATTCCAAGGTGGAACACCTTGAAACCCTGCGTTACCAAAAAAAAAGATATGTCATATTATGATTATGATTGGTGTATATTCATTTTCTATATCTATTTGTAGTAGAAGTATGTTATTCTATAAATTTGACCTTATTTTGTTGATGATATGCTGCTTGTTCACATTCTCATACAATAAGTTTCTCACACGATGGTATGGCCTGTAGAGTTTCCCAATAAATGGGCTATCAAACGTTGACAGTATTTTACAAATCGGACTGGCAGTTTCTTCTAGCGTTTCCTAATAAATGTGCTATCAAACGTTGACAGTATTTTACAAATCGGACTGGCACGCATTTTACCAAACAAATATTTCAGCTGTTTCTTATTGGTTGTACAAGATAGTGACGTAACAACAAATTCAATGGATAATAAAGTCAACTATTTATATTGGTGAGATATCTAAGAATGAAGCTGAACATTAACACAGCGTGTATAATGCTTCTTCTATAACATATAGCGGACATGATGTATCTGCCATTTTTATACAGGTGAGGTTTTTCCGTAGTATAGGGGACAAACTAGCATCAGCCTTTTGTCGATCGACATAATTGTTATAAAATGAGTTGTCCTCCTTTTTTCTCCCCCCTCCCCCCGCTCTATGGGTCATGGGCTACTCACACACTGCACGAAACGCAGCTGTCACCTTACTGCAGTATTATTTGAGCGAGAGGTAGTTCCTTGGTTTTGCCGGCTCGATTATTTACACTTCCAGAGATTCCCAACATTTTAATATACTTGAGGTATATTTAGACAGATACATCGCATCAGCGCCGGATACCATAAACACACGCGCGTGATTGATCTTTAAATATCACAATGACTGAAAAGATAATAAAAATTGTATGACGCAAAATAATATTGTATGAGTCGTATATTACAGCCGAAAAGGATTGGCACGAGTGAGTAAATACCTCTTGCTAAAATGACACCGCCACTAAATCTTAGTTATGCTTCCGTTCGACCGTTCCTTTCTAGCCGTAAAAATAATTTAAAAGTAATGAGCGATGTCTAGAATTAATATTAATAACTAATTTCATTCGCTGAATTATGATTTTAATACAAAGTTTAATGATATACGTTTAGTTAGTGATTGAAGAATGTCTATACAAAGCACGCACAAAAATATGATGCGGTATAATTGGAGTAGATTCGAGTAGGAGATCGGTGGTTTCGACTTTGGATGAAGGTGGCCTATGTTCAGCAGTGGATCCAGAATGGCGGACGATAATGATGATAATGAGTACACGATATTGCATTGTACAATAATTTTCCTAAATATTTACAATATAATTTGTTAAACGAAGCAGAAATACCAAAAATATCAAAGCGTGATAAAATTAGGTTCTGTAACACAACGTGCAGAATTTAATAACCGGGTGAGGGCGGCGAAAAGTTGAGAGCCACTGTCTTTTTCACACAACCGTAGCGCACATTTAGAACGTTTGAGAGAGTCCCTTAACAATTTTGAAGATATTTTTGAAGACATTTAAAGAGAGAAAGAAATTTTAAGTAAGCGAGATGAAATTCAATTTCAAATGAAAGATAATCGTGCAGAATGAGGAGTGATTTATTATTAACCAAGTGAGGTTAGTCCTTCGAAACTTAAGCGGTACTTACAGCTTTATTGCCACATAAAAAAAAGAACACGTGGAAAATCCAATTCACAAGCGGGTAAAGCTGGGAAAGTGGGTAACACTGGTAATTATTTACTTGTCATTGTTGTGGCGACACTGGTATACCATAGATTATAGACTAGAATTTATCACAGGCAGGTGGCGGCGTTCGCGCGCTTAGCTATACTGAGGGCAACTCGACACCGAGCGCGGGACTTTATTTTTGGAAACTATGTGCGCGTGCGCACATGTGCCGTCAGATTTACTTTTGGACGTTAAAAGGTCATTGGACACGCGTCGCGATTGTTTTTGATTATTCGCAGTATTTTCAATGTCGCTTCAGGCGTGAATTCGTATTAAATTCTTTTATGTGAATGAGTGTGAAGAGATTGTAAGAGAGTCTAGCAGCTGATTTGGAGGGGCCAAGCAGGAAGTGTCTCTCACTCGCACGTCGTGTCATGTCGCGTTCGCCATGTGTAATTTAGTAAACGTAGGATGAAAATTTTCTTTGTCCAATATAAACTTGATTTTTTTTGAGCAAATTGGCCTTGGATTAATTTTGATATTGATTGTTGGCGATTATAGGATGCTCGTCTTTCTTATATTATGTAGCGAAATAGTTTTGAGCATTGACACTTTGTGGGAATTCGGAAATTATTTTTTTAGATAACCGACAATAAAACATATTTCAAATAGCAAGCGAATGGATGGACATGAGGCCTTAGAACATCTGCAACGTAGTTTACAGCGTTCATGTTAGCATTTAGAAAAACGAGCTCAGTTCGTCAGTTCTTCATAATACCCGCCCATACTATAACTGTTGAGCCGTTGTATGGATGAATGTCCTACGCACCTCAGTCTTTCAGTATTACCAGGACGACGGTACACTCTTACTCTTCTAATATCAAGCTTAAACTCAAATCGAGACACATTGCAAAATAAAATTTTATCCCATTGTTCCTGGGTATGGAACAATGGGATATATATGGGTGTAATGTGTTACCTATACCATTCATTTAGATGAGCGCGTTTCCCGTAACGTATCGGTGGGCACCTAATTGGCCGTCGTGCTCGTAGGCCATACTCATGCAGTCAATTCGCACACTTTGATAGATATGCGGTGTGTAAGTAGCCGGTGGCCCATGGAGGTGGGAGGAGAAAGGGGGGCAGCGCATCTGTATGCTTCTATGCAGATGTCTATGGGCGTCGGTAGTCATGAAAATGGCTACAACTGCTCGTTTGCCCCCATATACCATAAAAAACAAAAAAAAAAAAGATAACAACACCACTTGAATTTTGTAGCCTTAAGCCTATCTTCAGGGCATAACATCGGCTGGCGTCTTGCAGTCAGTTGTATGTATCGATTGCCGGGTGGTTGTACACCTTCCTCTACCTGGATGCTGCTCAGCAGGACCTCCCGTGTTAGTAAAGGCTGATGAAGACGGCAAATAACGCTTCTGTTGACACCAAAATACTGGGATACCTGAGATGATGATGACTTCCTCCCGCTCGCAACAGCCCTACAGCTCCTTGCAATTCATCTGCGGTCAAATGACATAGCTCCATGACGTAAAAAACGTCTTGAAATTCAAATTATTCAAAATTGTTTTTAAATTATTGTTTATATCACAAAATACTATATAATAAATATACAGAATACTAAATTTTAATAAGCAAAGAAAACGCTATAAAATTCAAACAAATACACACAAAACAGGTATAGGGGGGCAAACGAGCAGTTGTAGCCATTTTCATGACTACCGACGCCCATAGACATCTGCATAGAGACTATACAGATGCGCTGCCCCCCTTTCTCCACCCACCTCCATGGGCCACCGGCTACTTACACACCGCACGAAACGCGACAGCACAGCTGTAACTTCACGCCGGTCTCGTGTAAGCGAGAGGTACCTCCCCGGTCGTGCCAGCCCAATTCGGCAGCATGCAAGCATACAGCGTGGCACTACCTCTTACTCTTTATGTGCTCTAGATCAAAAAGTTTACATAGGTATTATTACCTATTTGGAAAGAAATACTAAGAATTTAATGTTAAAACACATTGTAAAATTGAAATTTGTATGACTTTTTTGATGTGTTTATTATGTAGGTACATATGGGATTTAAATATGGAATACCTTTTAGGAAATCATTATCTATATATATTAAATACTAGTCGACCCGACAGCCGTTGTCTTGTCATTATTGGAAATATGTTATCATGGTTACATGTAATGCTATGTGGCCGAATTATCAATCCGTTATTTTGCCCTACGATAATGTATTTTTAAAATTTTTCATTATATATATATTGATAAATTTCCCCTAAATATGTTACCGAGCACTAACATCTATATAATAAAAAAACCGTAAAGTAGTTTTTGCGTGAAAGGTGCGCAAGACACAAACAGAACGACGTCTTCTACTGTTTCATTATATGTTTAAATGAAATAGATGTTTTGCTTGGAGATAAGAGGGTGCATTATAAGTAAAGACGCATTTACATTTAAAATTAAAAATATTAAAAAGACTGAACAAAATAAAAAATACATACATATTAAAAAAAACTCTGTAAAAATATTTAACTTCGCAAAAATAAGAAATGAAACTTCTTGAGCTACATTAAGTTCATCTGCTCAGTAATAAGTGCTTATTAATACTTAGAAGAGCGTCGCCGCGTCGAGGGAATCTAAGAATATTTTATCATTATCAAAATTTGCATCTCGTTACGGTTAATAAACAAAATATTAATATGTACCAACCGTTAATAAAGTTACAAGTGTTCTTGTTACATGGGTACATATTAATATTTTCCGAGGTGAGTAGTCGGTGGTCCAATGGCGATGGGGTGTAAAGAAGTAACGCTTCTGTAAAACTATGCAGATGCATGCGTCGGTAGTCATGTAATGGCTCCAAGGCCCCCATAAAAATTATTTTTTATTTATAGAAACTGTTTTTGTCAGTTTAAATTAATATTAATCCTCATCACCATGCCTTGTGTTCGATATATAAGGCATTTAGCCTTTCCCAGAGATTATTGGACGATAGCTGTACATAAAAAATCGGTTATGGTCTCCTTTTGAAGGTCTCCAGATGTAGATGTGTAGAAAAATAAATAGTCCAGTCATTATATCCAAAAATCGACCCTACCCGTGAATAACTAATTCTTAAATTTTTTTTTTCGTAGGTCCCTCGAGTCACTGGGAGTGTAAATTCAAAAAGTAGACCGGATTAAGCTCCTAAGTACATTCGAAATGGTTTTCTTTTCATAGAAACGGGTTTTCTTAAATTGCTCGGCCATTTTTGATTTTACAGTATAACCGTAAGGACAAAAATTATAGGAAATTTGATTCTCTACAAGTTTGTTTCTTACAATTTTTCTCCTAGAATCGATACTTTGCAATTTAAATTTGAAAAATAGCAATAAGTAAGTCTTAGACCTTTTTTATATCATGGAAGTCAAACAAACAGTCGTTTCTCCTGGTGGAAAGATACATCCGTCATCTATAACACCAAAGATGTCAATGAAATTAATTAATAATATGTAATTGTAAACATATTTTTAGTAAGAGGTAGTGCCACGCTGCATGCATGCAGTCGAATTGGGCCAGCGACCAGGGAGAACGCTTACACTATACCTGCATTTCGTGCTGTGTAAGTAGCCGGTTTCCCATGAAGGGGGAATGAGAAGAGGGTAACGAGTCCGTATGACCTCAATGCGGATGTCTGTAGGGGTCGGTAGTCATGAAAAAAAAAACCTAGACGTAAACAAAGTTTAATAATCTCCGAGCTACGGTGACCATAGGCTCTCCATGAGTCGGCTCCTCCATCATCTTCAAGGCCGCTTGGCTGATGACATCAATGCATTTTAACTACGTAAGAAACCATTTTATTTATTATAACGGGATAGCCATTTCAAATTGATGTCCCTCAAATACAATAAACGATCAAACAGTTTCATAGATCAAAACTTTTACAATAACCGAGAAATGATTTGATAAAATTTATGGCCCGTTCAAATTCTTCAGTGCATAAAATAGTTTTCACTCGTAAAGTAATATTTTGTTAGTTTCGCTCAGTTTCATTTGATATTATTGTTTGTTTGTCATAATAAAACTTTATTGGATTATAATAACGTATCTTCTCTAAATATAGGGTATACATACATACGGGGTACGGTACGGGGTAGGGATAAATTTAGTCAAGTCGTAGTAGGTACCCCCTACTCCATAAAAGTGACGGCGGTCGAGTCATTAGCTGTACTATTTATTGCAATGCCTACTTATATATTTATTTTTTTAATAATATATTTTTACACGAGCGATGAGTTATAGCACTTTTGCATTTATAATAAACAGAGATAAGCATGTACATGTATATATTAGTATATATTTTTGATAAAATATCTTTAAAAAACTAATATTTTTAAGCAAATTGCTGTGGACAGCTTATTTATTTATACTACTATAATGTGATATTATACATATAATATGACAACTTATTACAGGGTCCGCCAGCGTTACCTGACATATTCGACTTGCGCAGTAACAAGTCACAACATGTCGTAGATTGTTGATTAGAGTGTCACTGTGTTCAATATAAATGAAGGTTTAGTTACAATGGAGACCTGGACCTCGCAGCAGCAAGCTTTTGTCGTGGAGACGTTTTTTAAAAATGTTGATTCTGTGACTGTTACTCAAAGAAAGTTTCGTACTCACTTTGGCATCAGCCCCCGTGGGAAAGTTCCTACTCGCAATACCATTCTAAATTGGATTCAGAATTTTCGTGAGATCGGTTCTTCTTTAAAAAAGAAGCCAGGAGGTAGTACAAGAAGTGTTAGAACACCTGGAAACGTTGAGGCAGTACGTCTGGGTTGTCAAACACCTCTGTTCGACGTATTCTACACGATCTACACTTTCATCCCTATAAAATTGCTGTTGTACAGATGCTCAAACCGCAGGATATCATGCGAAGGATTCTTTTCTCGAACAAGGTGAGGGAGATTTTGGACGAAGACCCAGGCATCACGCTCCTTATGTCCGATGAAGCTCATTTTCATCTGAATGGGGCAGTCAACAAACAAAACTGTCGGTATTGGGCATAGAATAATCCTAAAGAGCTGCACCAACAACCGTTGCACTCTGATAAGGTTACAGTGTGGGCTGCAGTGGCGAAATTTGGTGTAATAGGCCCCTATTTTTTTGAAGAAGCTGGAAGAGCAGTCACTGTAAACTCTGAGCGCTATCAGACTATGTTGCGTAAATATCTCGTCCCGGAATTGCGTCGCCGCCACCTGAGTCGTTGTCAGATTTACTTTCAACAAGATGGAGCGACTTGTCACACTTCCAATGATTCCATCGCCGAAGTAAGAAGGTTATTTCCCGGAAAAGTCATCTCAAAGAGAGGAGACATTGACTGGCCTCCCTGCTCGCCCGATCTCACCCCATGCGACTATTTTCTATGGGGATACCTCAAGAACAAGGTGTACATCCATAAGCCAAGCACTTTGGTTGAGTTGAAAGATAAGATTAGACAAGAAATTCGTTCTATACCCCGAAACATGCTGGAGAAGGTGATGACAAATTTTGCACACAGAGTAAATGAATGTATCGAAAACGAGGGTCGGAATTTGACTAACGTTGTTTTCCATAAGTGAAACATAATACCAGCAAAACATCAAACATTGTAAACCTTACTCTATTGTCTTCATATTAAAATACATATTATTATCATACCTCAGAAATACCATGTGTACCATTATTTCTAAATCCATCAGGTAACGCTGGCGGACCCTGTATATTAGTCGTTTTTCATTGCAGATAAATTTTTTACACTATTATCACAAGTCAAACATTATATAGGTTAACCACGAAATGTCGATCAAAATGTCGATTCAAATTAAATTAGTTTAATTAAAAAAAAAATTGTTCATTAAAAACAAGACCGTGCCTCGGAGAGCACGTTAAGCCGTAGGTCCTGCGCCTAATCTCTCACCGGGCGCGTCGGACTGCCCTTCCATTGGAATATGAGAATGAGGGAATAGAAAGTGCACTTGTGTCTGCGCACACACTTGTGCACTATAATATGTCCTGCGCAGATGGCTCGTCTATATAGACGACCGCTGTAACCGAAATCGGCTTGGACGATTTTATTATTATTACATGTTACCATGACAACATATTAAACGATGCCAAGTCAGGCAGCTAGTAATTTTATATATTTTTATTACAAAAGGCAAATGGTTCGCAAGATCGTTACCTTAAAATAAACAAACAATTTCAATTTCATTCCACCCCCGCCCATAACTCCTTACCGAATACACTTTCAGCTGCAAAAGTTACTCTATTTGTTACGCTCTCCCCCTTTATCTCACAACAGATCATCAGCATATTTCACGTGTGTTTTAAGGAAATAAAAACCTGTTTCATTGACTCTACACATTCAACTCTCAAAATAAACTATTTTCTTAATTAGTTTAATATCTATACATATATACATATAGGTATATTATAATAAAACACTAAATTCCGTGTGTCTGTCCATTGAATATATTTACGAACAACTAATTGGTGAAAAAGCGATTTTAAAATAGTATTCGAACACTTTTCAATGATTTTTAATTTTTTGTCTGTCTTTTTGTCCGTTTGTCTGTTTGTCCACGCCAATCTTCGAAACTACTAGACGGATTCGAATAAAACTTTGTGTGTTGTATAGATACTAAGCCTAGTCAACATCAAGAATACTTTTTACTGCTGGAAAATAGCTCATTCCTACGGAAAATTCAGTATTTATACTTTACCCGACGGCTCTAAACTATATGGACATGTCTGAAATAAACAATTATGATTATTATTATTATACAGATGCGCAGCCCTCCTTTCTCCTGCCACCTCCATGGGCCACCGGCTACTTACACACCGCACGAAACGCGACAGCACAGCTGCCAATTTACGCCGGTCGTGTGTGCGAGAGGTATCTTCCCCATCGTTCCCACCCGATCGGGCTGCAATGCAGCACCCACTGCCTGCTACAAAATTTAGCGTTTCATTTGCAAAATTAGCTGGTCTTAAGAACAGGCTGATTATGATCATAACAGCTTAGCCCCATTACGTCACCTGAATCTGACATTTTGTAATTAATCGCATGATTACTCAAGAAACCCTTCGGTGCTCACAAAAATTACTCCACTTGACATTTGGGACATTTTTTACCCCAACAATCGTAAAACGGAAAAGTGGCTGTGGGGTTAGAATTAGAAGTTTTTTTAAGTCGATTCTAAGCGGTTATGTTCATCTTCAGTTTACAGACTTCTCTTCGCCATAAGACATGAAATTCATTATTTTTTATCTAATTTGTATAACTTGGTCGGTTGGTTTCAGATTTCCTTCTAAGTTCAGCTGTATTGTGATGTGGTTGGGTTATTTGTATAATAAGTTGAATTTTGGAAACTAAATATACATAATGAAATGATAAAAATTCATCATTGAAATTCACATTGTTTTTGATTATATAATAATTTTTATACTATTGTCACTTCTATTTATTAAAATTACTTGCAATATGACTGGTTTCGAAAAGGATTATACCTGATTATGAGTTATGGAAACCATAATGCATTTAATTTTATTTAATATAAATTAGAAATAGTATAATCTACGCATATTGATGAAGACTATGT
This sequence comes from Calycopis cecrops, assembly GCA_001625245.1. Taxonomy (NCBI): domain Eukaryota; kingdom Metazoa; phylum Arthropoda; class Insecta; order Lepidoptera; family Lycaenidae; genus Calycopis; species Calycopis cecrops. Next base: position 2,682 of record LUGF01033051.1, on the reverse strand, counting down.
CAGGAAGGTATTATTTTTGAGCGTAGGTACGTATGTGTATTGTGTATGTATACAAGGTTGATAAAATCAAGACATTACCTGAAACCATGTATTTAGTGTACCATTTCCAGACTACAAAACAAAAATCATATCAATTGGAGCAATAGTTTAGCCAAAGGATTTTAAAAAGTTTTTTCTCATTTCGCACACGCTGTATCGTCAGCTGATCGCGAGCACGGCCGTTTACGGCGGACCGAGATCATTCACCTCATGCGAGGTTGCCGCTCGCTGTCGCCTCCAGTACAAGGGATGTTATATATTTTTCTTATTAATTATTAAGCTATATAACATCTTAAAAAAAAGGATTTTCGTATACTTCTCGTAAAGTTTTTGATAGTTTCGGATCAAAAGTAGGTACTTAAAGTATACGTAGTTTCATTTAGTGCCTCTCAGTTTTATCAACCTTGTATATTATTCAGATGCGTATCCCTCTTTCTCTCCAACGTAACTTACAAAAAAAACACAAATTATTTGTGTATGAAAAAATAAAATAGCGAATTCTACTGCTACCTATATTATAGAGCTTGCTGGCTATGTAATAGAGCTTACTGGTTTTATAAAAACCGGCCAAGTGCGAGTTCAACTCGCACACCGAGGGTTCCGTAATCCAAACGTAATGCATATTTTTCAATTATTGTAACTTTACGCCTGCCGTTTAAGTTGACAAACGTATATAAGCGGTTGCTCACACACATTTAGTAGGCAACGAATTACAGTTATAAGTTGATAATGATTTTTCCAATGATCTACATATAATTTACTAGTTTTCAGATTTGCTCTTATATATGTGCTATAAGTTCCTTACTTCTTGCCAAATTTCACAACTCCAGATCAACGGGAAGTACCCAATAATTTTTTGGTTTTCGACAAACTACGTTTTCATACAAAATTTATGCATAATTGGCTATAACGTTTTATTGCGTTAACTTAGAAGTGTGATTTTTGTCAACTTAAACGGCAGGCGTAAAGTTACAATAATTGAAAACCATGCATTACGTTTGAATTGTTCTTCCCATTCAAGGCATCAAGACTTAACTGACCTCAATATTTGACAAAAATTTCAGCTTAATCCCTTCACGCGTTTAAGAGAAAAAGGTCTTTACAGACGTACAGACAGACGGAAAACAAAGCGATCCTATAAGGTGGAACCCTTTTTTTTTGAGATACGGAACCCTAAAAATAGCCTTATAATATGTAACATATAACATTTATAACATTTGCCACGTAGGCGCAGATGGAACTCTAAGTCTATTTTTACTTTTATCAAGGTTAACTAATCCAATTATCGGTCTCTTGATTTAGTTTGTTTGTGTAAGTTTGTCATAGGCTTCTTTGTTTAAGAAGATACTCTCGGGAGTAAATGTGGCCCCGTACCCGGTAGGGTTTGTAATATTATTTTTATATTTGTAAGAGGTAGTGTAGTGTCAATATAATCTAGTTAGAGGTCGCGCCCGGGTTTGTAGTTTTTTTTTAAATATTACTATACATATATGACTGATGATGATACTATACATATAAAATATCATATTATACACCCAAATTACCATGGATAGCACTGTCAAAAACATAACTGATATTGATAATACTGAAATAGCTACTTCTATAATATGTAACCCAGAGGATCTAAATAAAATAATTATTAGTAAGGAGTCAGAATTAAACATTGTGACACAAAACATAAGGAGCATATACAAAAATATAGATAACCTAGAGATAACGTTATTGAACATAAATACTAACGTAGATATAATAATACTTACAGAATGCAGACTACACATAGATAAACCTATTCCTACTATACGCAACTATCAATCATTCTCAACTAAAATACACATTAATCAAAACGATGGAGTCATAGTCTACGTCAAAAACTCTATACCAGTCAAAATAACAGAAATATATTTAAAGTGTATTAAAACCCGAAATAATATGCAAATAAAATTAAGATCTGATCCTTATAATGAAATTTTAAAACTAACATTTAAAAGATACCGTAACTTCTGTAATAATCTAATCAAAAAATTAAAACATAAATATGAAAGAAATATTTTAAATAAGGCAATTAAATCGAATAAATTACTATGGTCACATATTAAAAATATAACATCTATGAAAATTTCAAACACAGACCACAATGAACTTTTAAACATCAAATCTAACACAATGCAATTATTTAATTATTAAACACAATAAATAATTATTTTTCTAATGTAGGTAAAACCCTGGCAGATGTTATTATTAACAATTGAGTTTCACGGAATACTATTAATAACGACATTTACAAAATCTTCACATCATCGTCATCATTCGTACTACTGGAGACGTCTCCTGAAGAAGTATATTCTGTCTTAATGGGATTAAAAACGGACAGTGCTCCTGGCTGGGATAACATTCCAACTAGTTTCCTTAAGCTTGCTGCTCCACAAATAATCACTATTTTGTGTCATTTAAGTAATTTGTGTTTTAAGAAGGGAGTGTTTCCCACAAATTTCAAACAATCAGTTATAGTTCCCATTTTTAAAGGTGGCGATAAATCAAATATCAGTGACTATAGACCCATATCAATACTGCCATCTATGTCTAAATTAACCTTCAAGTACTGACGTGGGTGTCTCATAGACGGTGAGTTAACAAAAGTAAGCC
>LUGF01033050.1:58951-71960 GCA_001625245.1 Calycopis cecrops | reverse complement strand
AAGTGATATTTTAGTTTATTGAAATGTATTATTTCTTGAAAACTAATAATGATATCCCGCTCAAACCAATTTCCGTTGAAAGTTTTCATTGCGATCTAAAGCATATACAGGGTTATTTTTTGGTCACCGGCCAAATTTTAAAACAAGGTAGTAGACATCATTCCAAGAGTGTGTTTTAAATTTTATCGTCTAATTGGAATATTTTATTAAATAAAAATCGATTTGAAATGGTCCTTAAAAATACATCGAATTGTTGTTATTGCACGAAATGACGTATCGACTTCAAGGTTAATGACGTCGGCGTACCGTGAGTCGCGAGAGTGATGCACGTGATGACCAAGGAATACGTTTTACAACATGGGACAAAGTAATTGTATCTAATTATTATTTTTTTATTTCACAAATCGAATGTATTATTAATTCTGAATCAAACCAAACCAAACCTGAAAATTTGGCCGGTGACCAAAAAATAACCCTGTATATTATTTAGATTTCTCACCCTCTTATTTTAAAGGTTAGATGGGGGTGCCCACCCCGCACTCATTTTTCTCAAATTCGAATAGTGATTTACAGAACACATCAACCTACAAAGTTTCAATTACGAAGGCTACGAAGGTTTAATAATGAAAAATAGAAAAAAATTGAAAAATAATAAAAATTAACAAAGAATAATATATTATGTAACTAGTGAATAAAGGACGGATTTAAAGCGAGGGCCGTAGATGAGCCACGAGCAAGTGAAGGATTCTAACGATTGAATCACGAGCGCAGCGAGTGATTTAAATCTTATATACATAGCGTTGGGCCCTTTAATTTAAACTTTTAACTTTATTTTATTTTATTTATAATTGTGCTTATTTGCAGTTTTAAAAAACCCTTTCTGTGTGGGATAGGAGTAGAGGGGGAAGGTAGGAGAGATGGATTGTATATTGATATATACATAGATTTAATAAATATATAAATAAATGTAAGAATCCTTTTTTTTCTCGATATTTCTCCTGTTCCTCCTGGTGTCGTTCCCAGCACTGTAATGGGAGAGGGATGCGCGGACGGAACGCGAGGTGGTGTTAAGCCTCCGCACAACCTGCTTAGTGTCAGTGACTCGCCCCCAGACATTGGCTCCGTAGAGTAGTGTAGGTTCTATACCGCCAGATAGATCGTGCGTAGGATCTCAGGGTTTAAACCCCAGTGCGCTCTCGCCGTGCGGCTGACAGACTTGTATATGCCGACCACCTTCTTCGTGATAACGTCCAGATGGCGTAAGAAGAGAGTGTTTTGTCTGTGTTTTGGAAGCGGCGAACTCCAATTTGAGCTGTCTACCCCATTCCGTGACTCTGTTCAAAGTTGGGTTCAGCTTTGATTCCAGGTCCAGTGCGGTGCGTCCTTTGGCAATGAGAAGGAGGTCGTCTGCAAAGGCCTGCAGATGGCAGGCAAAACCCTCCGCCTCGTGGAGCAAGGAGTCCAGAAGCACGTTCCACAGAAGAGGTCCGCAGGTAGAGCCCTGTATGCAGCCTTTTGTGGTTTCCCTGCACACTGTGGAACCTGCGTATCGGACCTCCACGCTGCTGTCCGTGAGATAGCTTCTTAGTAGCTGGTAAAGTGCCTGTTCTGGTGTTCTTTTCTTTAATTAGTCCAGGATCGCCGGCCACTAGGCATTGTCAAATGCGCCGGCGATGTCTAGAGAGATGACTGCCACCAGTTTTTTGTTGGATCGATGGGTCTCGATGAGGTCGACCGTATCGTATAGGGCATCCTCAGTGCCGCGTCGGGGGAGAAAACCGTACTGCCTGGCGCTAATTTGTGATTTGGAGCCTAAACTCCAGAGCAGCCTCATAGCCATCATTTTTTCTAGGGTTTTTCCCAGGACAGGAAGCAGCTCTAGCGGCCTATATGCCTTTGGGGTACTGTAGTCAGCTCCACCTGCCTTGGGGATGACCCTGATTCTGGCGTTTTTCCAGGGCATGGGGAAATCTCCTCTGCTCAGACACAGGTTCATAATCCTGAGAAAGAGGTTGGGGTTGGACCTGTAGGCCACCTCGCACATATCGGAAGACAGACCATCTGGTCCCGGCGCCTTCCTCGGGTTCATTTTCCTGGAGACCAATTCGATCTCTTGCAGCGTAAAGGTGATGTGGTCGCTGTGGGGTGGAGATTGTTGGCGACCCGTGCAGAACGATTCCTCCGCGGCCACGCGGCGCCTCCTTTCCCTCTGTTCCGGGGTGTCTATGGCAGGATCGTCTTCTGGGAAAAAGGTTTCCGCCAGCAGCTGGCACGATTGGTCGGGGTCCAGTGTTGTATCAGGGTCATGAGGAGATGTGAACAATTTGTCACCTTCTTTCTTAGTACAGCACTTGATGACCTTGAATATGCCCGACCACATCGTCTCCTTCTCCTACGACGAGGCGTTGTCGTGATGAAGGAGGATCCTACTGCGAGGTCGTTTCTCCCGAACTATTTCTAAGACAAGTGGCAAACAATTGTTAGTGGCAATTGTGGCAAACTCTGCAGTAACTGTTTTTTGATCCTCTAAAACAATTGTTGCGTAATGACTTGTCTTTCCGAAGAACGAGACCACCAACTTTTTTCCCACGTTTCGGCCTCTCTTCGCTTTAGTTAACAACTCTTTAGAAGGAAACACCCACTGAGCAGACTGTCTTTTGGTTTCCGGATCATAACAGTAAATCCAACTTTCGTCACCTGTAAGTACGTCGAATACAGCGTTTGAGCCACCTCCGTCAAATCTTTGAACCATTTCACGGCACCAATCAACACGGCGGAGTTTTTGGGCTTCTGTCAAATTATGAGGTATCCACCGGGCACAAAGCTTCCTGACAGCTAAATGTTCATGAAGAATTTTGTGGACGTGACTCATACCGATCCCTAAGCTTGGCCGAAACTGCTGATAGTCACTCTTTTATCAGTCTCTATCGCACGCCGCACGACACTGATGTTATCTTCAGTCGTCACCGTAGAAGGCCGTCCTACACACAGATCATCGGTGAGATTAGTGCGACCACGTTTAAGCTCATTAAACCAGCACGAGATGGGGCTTCATCGTGAAAGGCCAATCGAAGTCTATCATAACTTTCTTATTGACTTAAATGACATCGAAAGACATAAAAAATCATTGCACGAAAATTTTCTCGCGTTAAATTCATGCTGACGTGACACAGCCAATCTTCAATTTGCCGCCAAAACATAAAACAAATGACAAAAGAATAAAATCCATATTCAATAATATAACAAAAAATTCTATTTTCAAAATTCGAACTTACTTTTTTATTATATTGTTTGCAAGTGGCCAGTTCTAAAAACTTTTAGAGTGACCCTCATAAAGCTGTCACTTTCGAGTTTTGACGTCCTCGGTATCACTCTCAAAGCTTTCTTCACCTCCAAGTGCTTTAACCTCTCTTTAAAGAATTTCTTGAAGCCGATCCTTAGCCGAATACACTTCTTTCAGTCTTCGAACATGATTCACCTCTTTTCTCCAGTCTGCGTCAGTTATTGATTGTATAGGTTCTCTTGTTAATTTTTCTATTTGTCTTTTTGACTGATCGATATTTTTGTAAGGTTGGTAAGGCGGCAGACATACAACTTCGTTGCCATTGTCTCTCAATAATTCATCTACCTACCTACCACATTTTTTATTTAGGTTTATTTATTTTTATCAATTGGTATAATAATTTTGGTTTGGTCATTCTGGCTTCATAACTTATATTATTTTGGTTAGCCCGTTTTGCATCTCACTTCAGTGATGACTGGCATGGATTTTTTTCCGACTGTGTCGAATGGTACGATACGTTATCAACTACTACTATACCATTTGGTGGCTACAATTGTTGAAATTGTTAGCCACTACAAAAAATTTTATGTCCATCTTATCGTGGTAATCGCCTGTCTTATTTTTACATTTGTATAATAATTCGACCCGAGGATAAAGCCGTATTCCCAGCCTGCATGGACGAGAATCCAGCGATGACCGGAATTATTATTTTTTCTTAAACTCTGTGCTTATACTTGTATCGATGCGGTATTGCCAGCATTTTCTTACAGTATAGTGAGAATGTATCCACTATCCACGTCTTATCCAAATATGTCACCGGTTTTTGGTCTGCTCCGAGGTTATTATTTTCTTTCATTCGCCGCAGGAAGCTTGTCCTTCAGGCAGCGATTTCGGGTTTTTGTATCAAAACTAAGGGAGCGTTTTTGCATTTCGTAAATCTAATTGATAAGCTAATTGATTCTTTAAAATAAGTCGCAACGTAGTATTTTCACCAGGAGGATTTGGGCCTGACCCAATTCCGCTGCTTGCAAGCATGTAATGTGGCACTACCTCTTGCTATGTCTGTACTCTATTTGAAATTTATGTTCATTGATATTTATTGAAAGGTTCCAATAAATACATATAGTATATTGTTTATTATATAATTCCTTATACGTTTTATTTCGCTATCTCTTGTAGGTCCATCCGTCACGTGTAGCCACAGCAATAAGATATAATAAAGGTTTAGCACAAAAAAAAATGTTGATATAAGTAATATCATATACTTGCTTCGTTAAATAAATATATTTTTTTCACTCAGTACTATAAACGTCATTAATTGAGTCAGGTGTCATGTTAACGCGCTAGGATTGTAATTTTAAGGTATATTCTTTAAGGTAAAAAGTAAAAATATATCTATTTAAAAGTTTAAAATATATATAGGCTATGTAAGTTAGTGATTTTTTGATCTTATTAATATTTTTATGTGCCATTAAAAATCTGTGAATTATTATATTTTTTCATAATTATCTTTTATTGACATCCAGTTTAAAATGTATAAAAAGGTAGTTTATGAACATTAGATAACTAGGGTCTAGGGTTAACATTGTAGGAAACTGTATGTAGCTATTTTTCGTGTATTAATTATCTTGTAATAGAATACAAAAAAAAACAACAAAAATTAACAACAAACATGGTTGGCAATATCAACACTTACCTATGTGTTATTTGATAAAATATGCTTTTTATTAGAAATATTATCTAATCTGGACAGATATCACATGTAATTGAAACATGATTAAAAAATCATCTCTAGCAGTTGTGTTGCATGTATCACATACATGTTATATATATTTATATAATGTACGTTTTAAATTAAATTTGATCGTTGGTGTTACAGTAAAATCAACTTGTGGCAATTAATATCAAACAGCCAGTATTTTGCCTAAATGACAGTTGTCAAACTGAAAAAAAAATTATCTAAAATCGGAACGGAAAACTAGTGGAAACAGCATTTTACATCTTGTTACTTTTATCAAATGGAGAAAATTCGTGATATTTATAAAAGTATTCATTTTTGAGAACGCTAAATAATGAGTGTGTATTTCCAATATTCAGTGTTTAATAAAATTTAAAAATGTATACTCTCAAGGGTATATTTCCCGAACCTAGTAAGTAAAATTGACGTTATATTTGAATTATTGTATTTTACTAAACATTGCTTCTCATTGTATACTTATTTATGGTGATTTATTAGGCCCTATATGATTATATATTTGGCTTTAAAATTAACAAATGTGAATTTCAGGGAAAGAACAGAAAAGGAATTTTATAAAAGAGAACATGAGACAACTCAAGTTAATACAGACTAAGTCACCAAAAGATCAGTATCCACCCAAAACTGCCCCCAAATCGACTACTAACAATATTTTATGCAGAGTCACGTCATCACCATCGAATAAAAGTGGTAAAGCTACGTTTAGCGTCGGTAAAAATTCTCTCTCAAACGCGAAAAAGAAACAAGCAGATATTCGAATAAAAAAGGGAGATATGGCGGAGTTCTTGAAACGAAAAGAAATGCGTCAAGTAAATCGGCCAGTAGCGGATGAGGCAGAAACGTCCTCCGAGAAATCCTCTGGAAGATTACGAGACATTGGATGTCAAACTATAGATTCAGCTTTATCCCAAAGATTAGCTGAAAGTACTAAATTAACTATGTTATATCCTAAAGACGATAGTGAAAAACTAAAGGCGAGCGGGGATTCTGGACGACAGAGAAGTGATTCTCCCGCATCAAATAGACATCACATAGGGGATGATATATTTGAGGAACGGAATAGAAGTCGTGTTACTGCTATATTAGAGAAGAAAGACTCACATTTACCACCAGGTAAAGAGTTTGTTTTAATTCTGCATATTAGTGCTTCAAACTGTTATATATTGCAAAATATACTTAAAGTTAAGTTAATTTTATCATGTCCCATGTAGGAGGGATGGGGATGGAGGGCAAAACATCTGTACCTCTTGTGTGGATGTCATGATTGGGCATTGGTAGTCATGAAAATGTCCCCGACTGCTCATTTGCCCTCTTATACCATAAAAAAATGTAACTATAATACATTTTTCAATAATTTGATTAATATATTATTATATCAATTAATGATAATAACCAAGTGCTGCTTTGTCCACTATATTATAAAGAATTGTTAATATTGTCTTTGCCATTTGCTGTGAAAAGCCAAGAAAAGTTGATATTGCACTGCATGGTTATTGCACTTTTACATAAAGGCTATTATGTCCCTCATTATATGTTAAATTTACAATGATATACTTACATTGTTAAGAAAAAGTAAAATAAGTAAGTAAGTAGATATCTAAAACATTGCAGGATATCAAAGAGGTGTACTCCCAAAGTATCTAAGAGATAAGAAAGAAAAAGAGTTGGAGAGTACCAAGGAAGAAGATCAAGGATTTTGCCCCCCTGGACATGTTACCCTTCCTGATAACGAAAGGAAGGAAACTTTACGTATGCTAAGAAATAGTAAGTAAAATTTATTATGTATTTATAAAAAAAAATTATTTCCTCAGCCTCAGACCTACAAACATTAACTCCAAGATTTAAGCGACGTAAGCTGAGAGATTGGACTGAAAATGAACACATCAAAGACCAAACTTATGACCAATCACCGACAACAACTGGTAACAGTGGATACAGAGGCATTGCACTATGTCCAAGAATATGTATACCTTGGCCAATTAGTTTCCTTCCAGTGCAGACAAGACAAAGAGACGCAAGACATATTAAAAGTGCTTGGAAGTGCTACTGGTCCTTAGGGGAACTTTCCGATATCACTCAAGCGAAAATTAATGGACATGTGCATACTTCCCGTACTTACCTATGGATCACAGGTTTGGTCTTTGACACTTAAGTCAAAAGTCCAGTCTTATGGTATACCAAAGGGCAATGGAGCACAGTCTTTTAGGTGTCAAGTTATTGGATAAAATCCAAAACACCAGACTGTGCTCCCGCACAAAAATCGCTGAGCTGGACTGGACATGTCTGCTGCAGACCTGACAAGTCTTGGGCAAAAATTACCACTTTATGGGACCCAGACTCGAAGAGGAAACGCGGCAGACTAATAAGGAGAGGGTGAGATGAACTCGAGGTATACCTGCCTGATTGGCATGATGCAGCTCTGAACAGAGAAAAAGGGGAAAAATGGGGGGAGGCGTTTGCCCAACAATGGGACACATAATGGGCTGAATATTAAAATATAATACAATAATTTATAAAATTGGAATATTAATATTTAATTGTAGCTATGACATTTAAAATTAAACATGAAATGCCATTTGATTTTTAGAATGCACATTGTACAACAGTAAAATGAGCCAAGTATGTTGTAAATTAAATAAATGTGACAAACAGTATAAAGGAGACTGAAGAACATGTTGGACCCATAATGTAATAAGACTAATAAGTTAAGATATAGTCTAAAAAATAGGTCTTATTTTTTTTATATAAAAAATCTGCAACTAAACTAACTCTTTCTTTTATATCTATTGTTTTCTACAGGTTTTGCAGAACTAATAAGTGAACTAAATAAATTACCAGTCAAAACTGATACATTGAGGATGAAGAACCGTAAAATGGAGCTTGAGAAACAATTGGCTAAACTGGAGGAAGGTATTAAGGTGTTTTCAAGACCCAAAGTTTTCGTCAAGATAGGAGAGTGATATGAAAAATTGTAGTGCCTAAAAATTTTATTGTTATCAGATATAATATAATTTTTTTTTCACATAAAATTATTAAAATGACCAAGTTGTGTCTGTTCTTTGAACAAAATTTAATTGTAGGGTTCTGTCTCAAATAAGGTAATTCGAAATATTATTATAATTTAGTTAATAATGTATGTTTACTATCTTTTAGTTATTCATATATTTGGAATAAATTTATCTTTTTGGATCTTTAACTAATCATTTAATTATATTTACATTTATTCTTAAAGGTATTTATTTCACTATTTTTTATAAGTATGTGATACTATGTAGCAAAATTTTGTAAATAATTCATATTATTATGACTGCTAACATTAAGACAACCAGCCAAAATAAATGAGGCGTCTGTTCTAAAATATTGAGAGCCAATATAATGTCATAATCTTTTAAGAGTTACAACTTACAAGGCAAGACATTCAAACCCTTTTTCATACAATTATCCATAAAGATATATTATGTATATATTCGATATACATATATTCAATAGTGTATTCAAATAACTGCTCATGTGTTACAAAAATAATACAAGATTTTAATAATTAACATTTTAATAAATTTTATCTATCACAATTTCTCTAAGGACATAAATAATACTCAAAACTCTACACGCGGCGGGACATGCTCAAATGAGCGTGGATTAAAAACTACAGGTCCTTTTCTGTATTCAGCTTCATGTACATTATACCAATCATAAAAAGAAAAGTCAGGAAAGAAAAACTTGATTTCCCTCTCTGCTGAGGACTCCGAGTCTGAAATTTAATTTTCACATTAATTGCAGCCTAAATTATTTTTGGTTATTTATTTTGATAAATTACCAATCAAATACATATAATTCTTTAAATCTTCTTAAATATTGTCAATAAAAAAAAAAAGAGTTATTCTTCTATACAGCAACTACTGGAATTTGTTGATGTAGACTACATTAAGGAATAACATCCCTAAAAAAAGATCTGGCATAAATTTTAAGCAGGTGAATTCATGGTATCCTGTTATTCCTCTGTCCTTATATCAGTTGTCGTTCTCCCAACATTAGGAAATGTAGAGCATACACTAGATAGTGATGTGCAATACTTATATTTTCAGTCAATAGTTAATTTTGAAATTTATATAACAGTGATATCTGACATTTGCAAGACGTAACCAGCTTAGCTTAGTTAACACTAACAGATAATAATAATAATAATATAGCTTTATTGTTCCATTTTTTTTTTTGTTAGTATTGTTAGTGTGTACAGTAGAAAGAAACACCAAACAATATATATGACTTAATTCTAATGGTTAGTTTTGTTAGTGTTAGTTGAGGTTTTTGTTAAAAAAATGGATCCCTTCTGGGTAAAAGCCTCCTCCAATTCAAGCCATTTCTTCTTATCCTGTGCAATCGTCATCCAGTTCATTCCAGCTGTTTCTATTATGTCATCAGACCATCGTTTTTTTGGTCTTCCTATTTTTCTTTTGCCGATGGGTCCAGCCCATTTTGTTATCTCTAGAGCCCACCTTTTTTCTTTGTATCTTGCAATATGCCCTGCCCACTTCCATTTAAGCCTTAAAGCTTGTGTCAGAGCGTCTGTTAATTTGGTTTGCTGCCTTATATCTTCAAGTTTGGTTTTTTGTATTTTCCTGAGTTTCAGTATGCTTCGTTCCATTGAGTACTGACAAGTTCTAATTTTATGTTTAATTTTGTTCGTATATGTCCATGTTTGGCTGCCGTATGTTAAGCTTGGTAGAATACAAGTATCCATTACAATTTTTTTCAGATTAATGTGGTAATGTCCTTTCAAGATTTCTTTCTGAGCCCAGAATTTCTTCCAGGTATTGTTGATCCTTCTGTCCACTTCGTCTTCATTATTTGTTGGGTTTAATGATACTTGTTTGCCAAGGTATACATATTCCTCTACATATTCAACCTGCGCCCCCGACACACAAATTTCTTTTCGTATGTGGTTTGTCATGACTTTTGTTTTGGTTGCATTCATGTGTAAGCCTACTTTTTTGCTTTCTATATCGAGATCGTTCATCATTTTTTCTAGTTCTATGGCTGATTCTGCAATGAGAATGATGTCGTCGGCGAACCTTAAACACTAACAGATACATACAGCTAAATACAAAGCATAAGTACTTCACTGATACATAATTCCAGAAGTCGACACTCGTTTATGATGGCTTGTGATTCTCTGACCGTGGCATTGAGAGTATTAGCAACATACATTTACTGACATATAGGCTGTGGATGGGAATCATCAACCAATTTCACCTAATTCAATTCATCTAAGAATAATTACCGATTTCACAGGAAGCAAATGAAATACACACAAATATTTGTAGAAAAATGTTTTTATAAACATTTGCTGTATTTTTATAGGGTTAATTAGTCAATATAAATAAAAAAGTATTTAACTTGTGTTCATTTTGTATCGATAAATCATGCCATATGTCCTGTCCCTACTGTCAGATTTTCCGTCAGTGATGTCATATGACTAAGGCTAAATAGGCATGAAAATGTTTGTTGGATATTTACGACTTAAGCAGTAAGGGATAATATTATTAATTTAGAGTAACACCATCTATGTATTACAATATGTACTAATTGTTTGAGAAAAACAAAAGTGGCAGTAAACTGTAATCTACCAATAGACAGCCTTACGGCACTACCAGAGCAACACATCTACTCAAAAATTATCATTATCTCAGTAGTAAATGAAAAGTGACTGCTCATTTGTTAATAATATCAAAAACTTACAATGGATAGATATGCAGTGCAGCAAATTTTTTATATATATATATTATTTTTTTATAGCATAGGAGGCAAACGAGCAGTTGAGTCACCTGATGTAAAGTGATCACCAATGCCCACAAACATCCATAACATATATATTTAGATAATATTCTCTTGTCACAATGCTAGTTACCATACTCCTCTGAAACGGCTAGACTGATTCTCATGAAATTTTGTGTGCCTATTGGATAGGCTAATAGGCCAACATCTAATTTTTAAGATATCTTCACAGGATCAAAATTTTATGGGGGTGAAACCGTAGAGTGCAGCTGGTTAAGTTTAAAATGTAGAAAAACAGACTGATTTCTAATGGCCCATAGAGAGGAAAGAAAGGCAACATCTACAATATCTTATGCGGATGTGTATTGGCATAACAGCTCATTTGACTCCATAAACTAAAATAAAGATCATATTACATAATATCCCAAATTGTAGATTGTACCTGAACCATGCGCCACATTCCTAGTATCAGAGAGCCCAAACATGCTTCTCAAGCATAGCGGATTTTCAAACTGAGCCTTGTATACTTTTGTAGGGCCCAAAATCTGTCTCCATAGTTCTATTGCATTAGTATGTCCAATTACATGCAAGTCAATTTTTCCACTAAAAAAATATAAATTACTTTTGAAACTAAATAAATGTATCATAGCAGAATATATGCAAAGATACTAATATTTGTATTCCCACCTAGACATGAAGGTCACCAGCCTGTTAAAAAAGAACTTTCCCATATGTTCGCTATAGAATTTTCCAGCATTTTCAACATCTAATGTAACTCGTTTAGTTTTAACCACTACGAAACTATTCTTCAGAACATTTCTTATATATGATAAAGCGACTGGATTTTTTACAGCGTGTGGTTTAATTATAGCTAGTGTTAGTTGTAATTTCTGCATTATAGATATTTATATTTATTGACTTTGGTCATCGAGATTTAGTTTAATCCATTGTTATTTTTCCTACAATCTTCTTTTAATTTACACATTTTCTTAAATTGTTTTATTCCTATTTGAAAAAAAAAATAACATTGAATTTTGACACCCAGAGACAATAACTGTCATTTTTTTTGTAGACGGCCATCGACAAGACACAATACCTTGCGTAGACAGAGAATTTGGAGTTATTCTTCTTTAATTACTTTATGCCCAATTAATGCCCGATTTACACGTATTAAGTAGTTAAGTAGGTAACTAAATTTTAACTTACCTTTAAGTACTTAATTGCATTGCATATCATTGCATGTAAACACATAATTTAGTAGCAAGTTGCAACTTAAAATTTAGTTAACTACTAAACTAGTAAATTAGAATGATTTCTATTTTTCGCTTGAGTTGGTGGGCGGGGCTTGTCACTTGACACATTTGGACAGGCACTAGATAAGTAAAATGGATAAGTGTATTGACGAATAAGCCCGGGCTGGATAAATTATTATTTATTCATCGTGTTTTTCTTATTCCTTAATTAAAGTGCTACTAGCGCCGTACTGACATTTTTTTTTTTTTTTTTTACGATATAGGGGGGCAAACGAGCAGCCGGAGCCATTTTCATGACTACCGACGCCTACAAACATCCGCATAGAGGCTATACAGATGCGCTGCCCTCCTTTCTCCTCCCACCTCCATGGGCCACCGGCTACTTACACACCGCACAAAACAGACATCATCTTTATATTAATTTTTTACACACAATCTAGTGAGTTTGGTTATTTTCCTAATGATTTCATCTTCGACTTCGTCCAAAACATAATCCAAAATCAATTTAATCACAGAATTTATGATTTTGTTACTATGTTGAATGTGCGTCTGGAGTGAACTAATGAGCTTAACTAATTAAATACGTTTGGACATATGCAATGCAATTAAGTACTTAAAGTTAAGTTAAAATTTAGTTACCTACTTAATTACTAAATACGTGTAAATCGGGCATTACTCAAAGGAGATTATATCTGTGATTATAATACCCGATTTACTTTACTTTATATAGAATTACATGCGTAGACAGAGTAAAGAATAGACTGCGGGTTGGCGTGTCACCGAGCAAGACAAAAAATACCATTGAGGGTTACCATTTCAATTATTATACCCCAAATCATGGCAAAAATGTACCTACTCGCACAAAACAACGCGAGACTAGGGTCAATTAAAAAATATATATTTTTTATTATTTTATTAATTAATTAACTTTATACTAACCGA
>LUGF01033050.1:42957-58410 GCA_001625245.1 Calycopis cecrops | reverse complement strand
AAACTTCCATACGCGCGGTTGACTTGGGGAGTAAGCTGGCGAGAGCATTACAAAAGTGTTTGAAACAACTCCAACCAACTTTACAAAATGTCAAAAAAAATTAACAAATTTTAGAAAACGAACCATTACTACTAATTGGCCTCCAGGTGCCGCTTAAATCCTAATCCATATAAATTATTTTCAGATTTAGCATAAATGTATTTTTTGTCCTATTTGTATTTACTTATAATAAGAAACAGCGTTATCTTGAAGAATTGAAGTAGCGGATCGCCTTTTACAAAAATAAACTTCACAATTAATCATTTTTCGGGAGCACTTATTCACAATAGGTAGCGATATGAAATGGCGGCCAATAGAACATCATCATCTAGTTTTAACAAACGTCTATGGCCAAGTGGCCATTGTACTTTGGCTGAGAGGAACGTCCAGCTTTGCCGACTCCATAGGTTATGAGCTCTTAAGTCTTAACATGTTCCAGTAAAAACAAAAAAGTTTTTTTTATAGTATAGGAGGACAAACGAGCTGTCGTAGCCATTTGCATGACTACCGACGCCCATAGACATCCACATAGAAGCTATACCGATACGCTGCCCTTCTTCCTTCTTTCACCTCCATGGGCCACCGGCTACTTACATATCTCACGAAATGCAATAGCTGAGCAGTCACTTCTGGTCTCGCGTAAGCGAGAGGTACTCCCCGGTCGTGCCGGCCCAATTCGGCTGCATGCAAGCATGCAGTATGGCACTGCCTCTTACAACGTTATAAAAAAGGTATAAAAAAAAGAGTATCTGTCAAAAGTCAAAACAAATTTGCATTTTGCAACCAACAAGCACAAATTAAATAGAGAACCAACAAGCAACAAGTCAATTTTAAGTAAATAATAATTTTATTTTACAATTAAAATTTTACTTACCAATATAAAATGCCTGAATTAGAAATTAAAAGAAAAGGAGAGGAGTATTCGGTTGTACCTGCAAAGAAAACTCGTCATGAAATCTCTGTTGTTGGCACAAGAGAAAAGGCTGTAGTAACCTCTTCGGTAAGTAAATATATTTATTGATTTAATTTTAAGCAATGAATACCTAAATAAAAAAAATTATGACCGGCTGGCGTAGTAGTTCAGATCTCGGGTTAGCGAATTTGCACTTGACTAGTGCTAACGTGTTTTGTAATTAATTTATAAAAAGGAATATACAATTTTATGTATTTTTGTTATTTGTAAGTGTGATGGATAGGTTTGAAGGTCTGGACAGAGCCACAACCTTCGGTCTTAAGTTATTCTTTTAATAGCACTCGAAACACTTCGCCGATTTTATGGATTGATCACTTCAATATTTTTCTTATGAATTTTCATACATTTTTAGGTTAAGTTGTTGGTTTTTTGGCTATAACTTTTTTATTTATTTCCGCACCTGGGAACTGTAGTGGGGGTATGAGGGAACCTCCCCGCTCTTCCTTTCTAGTCTAAATTCAGGCAGACATATTCTAATGCAACCGCCTTATGATACCTATCATGGGGTAGACAGTTTGTCTGATATGTAATAGTCTACAAAAAGGAGCTAATATGCCCTGTCTTATTGACGTAAGTGACTGATCTGTATCTGTTAATCTAATCTGTTCTAGGCGGAGCTATTAGATATCTTGGTAGTTTACAAAGTAATTAATATTTCAGATACCTAGAACATCTAATCTCTATGCACCAATTATGCTGCTGGAAGGGCATCAGGGCGAAATATTCACAGCCAAATTCCATCCTGAAGGGAAGCATTTGGCTTCAGGTGGATTTGATAGACAAATTTGTAAGTATCTGTGTCTTATCAACCAAGTTTGCTAAATTTTAATACAATTTTAATTCACATTTTACATAACTATCTTCAACTTAGCTCCGCTATTTGCTGGCAATAGTATCTCATAGAATGCTACTCAGATTTAGAATGTAGTATTATCATGGCGAAAGATTTTTGAAATATGATCAGCGGTCGTTATATTATTAATAACTATTATTTATTAATAAGTAAGCACTGAAGGGTGGTATTTGCTTTGCATATTTCTTTGCAAATTCAAGTCATATTTACACTGAGTTTTACTGACAACCACCCCCCGGTGGGGGGTTACAAATTACAAAAAATCTGCTTTTATGTAAGCAAATTTTTTGTAATTTCTACTTCTTTACTTGAATGATGAAACCTCAGCAGATTTTGTATTTATTCATTAGAAAGATACTAATTATGCGACTTTTCCCACATATCTACTACATAAATTAAATGATACAAGCCAATATTACAAATTAATAGTAATGTGTCTAGATTATTCAAAGCTTATAGTTATAATACTACTACATAAAAGTAACTAGTACATAAAAGCTTCTTTAAAATTACATGTTACCAAAAAAATTTAATCTGTTTGCCAATAAAGATCTTATACTAATAGTTTAACTGAAATTTTAATTGGAACTAAATATCTTGTATTTAATAATGTTATTTTTTTTTTAAGTCTTATGGAATGTATACGGACAGTGCGAGAATGTGATGGTGATGAAAGGTCACACTGGTGCCATCATGGAGCTGTGTTTCTCGCCGGATGGTGCTCACATGTACACATGTGCCACGGACAATACTGTAGCAGTTTGGGATGTGCCAACTGGGACCAGAATTAAGAAGCTTAAAGCTCATACAAATTTTGTAAATTCAGTGTCAGGTGAATATTGTTATTTAGTGAATGTGATAATGTGATACATTTCTGCAACTCCACTTTTGACTCACTCTTTAATTCTCCCGGTACCGACCACGTGTTCGCTGCCTCTTTTTGAAGCGTCAATGTACGTCCGCGGTAACCGAAAGGTTATGTAATTATAATAAATACTGTTAGGAGCAGTGATTTAGAGCATTTTAGATAAATCGAGGAGTGATCAAAAACAAAATCTTTCACTTGTTGAAACTGAAACAGAACTTTTGGGTAGTAAGTAGATGGTATAAATGTAGAAGTTTATTTGTATATTTCACACATTTCCACAAAGCAGATTTGGATTTAATTTGACACGAATATGTTGAAATTATAAAAATTAATTTCACTCGAAAAAATATAACCTTTGTGAGACATTTCATTCAAATAAAACTCCGCTAGTGATTCATATTACTGTACTCCAAAATGTTTCAGGCGCAAGAAGAGGACCTGAACTCCTTGTGTCAGCATCAGATGACACTACTATTAAACTCTGGGATGCTAGAAAACGCAATCCTGTTGCTTCATTGGATAGTACTTATCCAGTAACGTCAGTGCTGTTCAACGACACGGCAGAAAAGATCATCTCGGGTGGCATCGACAATGTGATAAAAGTATGGGATATAAGGAATAACCAAGTTGCGTACAAGATCAAGGGGCACACTGATAGTATTACGGGTAGGAGATATTTTGTTTATTTAAATTTACATTCCTATTTTTACTTTTTTGTATCATAAAAAAGCAAAATACTAGTCCTGAGCACACATTTTTTTGTTTTACCATCAAGTGTGATTTGGACTCAAATACAGAGGGTTATATTATCCACACCACCAGGAGATACATGCAAGACCACTTATGTTATTTGATTCAAAAACATAAGTGGCATGTGTATGATTTTTGATACATTTAAAATTTTTAAAAGTATGTAATTGGTAGATCACAAAGGGTTTTGTAGATAAAGACTAGACTTTAGCTTGAATGAAGTTTGCCAACTCCCATGTAATCGTTGCCATATCTTTTCTTTGGTCTTCCCGTTTTTTTTTTTAAATTATTTTTGCAGTTTAAGGGGGTAATCGAGAAGTGGGAACCATTTTCCAACCATTTGATTGCCAACGCCCATAGACATTCGCATAGAGTTTATACAGATGCGTAACGCCAGTGTTTTCACATTATGCGATCCGATATCGGAGGAAGTAAAATGTATGAAATATGTAAATGTCTTTCATATCGTCCGGTCCGATGTCGGATATCGGAGTCGACACCGATGTGTAGGCTGCACCATCAGATGTCCGTGAGCTGTCGGATGATATTATTTGTAAGTGTGCTATACGTGTGTCTAAATTGTCTCTGTGTCCGAAAGGAACTATAGAGCAAATGGCCGAATCGGAACGATTTTGTTCGGAAATATGTGAAAACTGCACATGGTGTCGACTGTCGGCTATGGTCGTCCGATATCGGATCGGATTAAGTGAAAACGCCTAAGCAAAAGGCACCTCGTGCCGCCACAATCAGCCCTGAATTATGCCTTGCGAGGCCCGGGGCTAGAAGGCCTTGTAGTGGAAAAGAGGGCCCTTTTATGGTGTACACAATCTAATGCTCGTAAGTCCCATAAGCCTTTCGGGGCTGCATCGTGACTCTACCTCTCACTGCCCACTTTACCAGGCATGGCTCTATCTTACGACGGCTCGTACCTGCTGTCGAACGCCATGGACAACACCCTGCGCATCTGGGACGTAAGGCCGTTCGCGCCCGCCGAGCGCTGCGTCAAACTGATGACGGCCCACCATCACAACTACGAGAAGAACCTGCTCCGCTGCGCCTGGTCCCCGGACGGATCCAAGGTATTTTTTTCCCTTTTTCTTTGACGCAGAGAAAATGTATGCACCGTCCGGGTGAGCGGGAAGTTGTAAGCTCAGCACGGTGGGCGGCCGCTACTGACTTTAAACAACTGCGAGAGCCTTTCGCTCAGCAACAGGGTGCCCCAGCGACTGGTCGGACACAAGTGCAGGGCCGATCTTCAAAAAGAGAGGGGTCCGGCTATTAAAGCGACCCCGTCGTCGTAACCTTGTGGGTTCAGGTACCTATCTAGAGTCTTTAGCAAATTTATCCTTAGAGCAGGGAGGCCAAGTGTGACATGACGAATGGCCCCAGTGTTAAATATTATTGTGTTTATGATTGAATTATTAAAATTATTAAATTAAAAAATTTTAATTTAAAGAATGTATATGCGAGAGATTTTTAGAAAATTTGATGTGATCAGTCACCGAGGCACTTGTTAAAAAGTGTTACGGGCCGAGTTAAGGTGGCATCATCAACTGGGCAGTGAAGTATATAGGCAAGGAATATTTAACTGTGCTGCAGACCAACGTCAGTCGTCTCAGCCTGAACGCAACCAATTATTATTTCCATTATAACATTATGGGCGAGGCCTATGTCCAACAGTGGACTGCAATAGGCTGATGATGATGACGAATAACGACATCTAGAGATAATCGAGTAAGGTTTACTATCCCTGATTGCACTTGTATCGTTGCGCAGGTGGCGGCTGGCTCGTCGGACCGGTTCGTGTATGTGTGGGACACGACGTCGCGCCGCGTGCTGTATGCGCTGCCGGGACACAACGGTGCCGTGAACGACGTTCACTTCCACCGCACCGAGCCCGTGATACTGTCCGCGTCCTCCGACAAGCAGATCTACCTGGGGGAGATCGACCACTAGCAATAGATCGACCACAAGCATCCAGAGTTCGACCACAAGCATGCAGAGATCGACCACTAGTATGCAGAGATCTACTACTAGCATGCAGAGATCGATCCCTACCATGTAGAGATCGACCACAAGCATGCAGAGATCAACCACTATCACGCAGAGATCAACCACTAGCATGAGGAGATCAACCAGTAGCATGCAGAGTTCGACCACTAGCAAGAAACCAACCACAACCATACAGAAATCGACTTCTAGCTCTTGCTCGATATCTGCATATCGACCACTAGCATGCAGAGATCCACCACTGATGCGCATACATCGATCGTTAGCACACTGAGATCAATCACATGCACTCGGAGATCTACCACAGGCATGCAGAAATTGACCCATGGCTCGTAGAGATCCACCTCCAGCACTTGGGGATCGACCTGAGTCTGAGCATGTTACCTCCAACTTAGGCCCTAGGATCCATTAATTCCGTGATGTGGGAAGACAAAGAGTAGTCAGGTCACCTGGTCACCACCGCCCACAGACATCCGCAACATCAGAGGTGTCGCCGATGCGTCGCTAGTCTTACTTATCTCCCCATAAGTTTGTTCATTTGTAACTGTACAATAGTGCAGTGGGAAATTATGAGTAAACATGATACAAAAAATAAGCTAGCCAGAGACGATAAGGCACCTGGGACCTTATCATGGGAGACTTACCAATTTTTTTTAGCAGTTTTTAGCAGGAAAAGCAAGTCAACCTTTTGGTGATGACTGGCGCCCATTAACATACACATAAATAGATGCGCTCTCCTTTACCCCATCCTGTGAATGGGATAATGGTCTCACAAACTGCATGAAATGCTGATATTAAATCTTTTTTTCCTACACAAACTCTACTATCCATCCTCAAGGTCCCCAAAATTCTGTCGAACAAAGGGTCCTAATCTGTAGGTTTAATTTTCTTTACTTTCTTTTAATTGTAGGACATAGTTATAGATGAAAGTTGTAAATATACATATTGATAAGTAAATGACTTGATTTTTTAAAAAGTTGTTTTATTTGAACCATTTACAAAACATTTGGAGCTACCCGAAAGTATGCAATTTATTTGTATTTATAATATATGAAGGTAAATAATAAACTAATATACTTCCACCACAACATACAAAAATACAATAACATAATATAATATTCTGTAACTGCCTTGTCGATATCACAGCTAAAATATTGTAATGTATAATACTTATAACACTATAATATTTAATATTATACTTATAAATTACAATATTTGTATTAAAGTGGAAATTCCTAAAGCAATCAAGTGTGAATATCATTCAATGTGGTGAAATCATTTGACAATATTTGCATATTTTTTAATTTTATCAATCTTTTACAATATTTTTTTATAAATTTGTTTATGGGTTTATTTCTTGGTCATCAACAAATAAAGTTAAATAATTAAACTTCTGAATGCTCAGGTTGTCTTGGAAATGTTACTCAAATTATAAACTTAACCATCCATTTAGAATTGTTCTCATGTACATTCTAAATCTATGAACTTAACTTGTCTTTTGTATTCACTTTTTGTAACTTGTCTTAAATGTAATGTATATTTAATACAATACACATATACAATTAAGATTATTTTACATGATTACAGATTTATTCATAATAAAATATGAAGTAAGTTAACATACTTAACATCTTTCCTTAAATTCTACTCTGATTACATATTTAGTTAAAATGTCTTTATTATACACACAAACTTTTGGGAGGCGGTAACTCGGGTATGCAGCCTAACTTAAATTCCGCACACTGAAATGCTTCTATATCACTATTTGACAAATCCTCTAACTGGCTGTAGACGTTCTCATCACACATTGACTGATCAAAGCTGTTGTTACCAATGCTGAATACATTTTTTGGTCTTTCTGGTAAGTGGAACACATTAGGGTTTGAATGTTGATATTTATTTTGCTGAGCAAACACCGATGCTGCAGCAGTTGCAAAAAGATTAGCAGCATTAGTGTGTTGCGGCATAACATTCCGATTTTGGACTTCACCAAAAGTACTACGGCTGGCTTGAGCAAACACAGATTTTGCGTTTGAAGCAAAGTGATGAGTGTTAGGAATTCGGTTTTGACTACTAGGCACTTGAGTATGAGTTTGTCCAAATGCATTTTGACTTGCTTGAGCGAACAGAGATCTAGCTTTTTGATTTTCGCTTGGTGGATAAGCATTTGGATGATTACCTAATCTATCAAACACTGACACCCTATTAGCGGCAAATACTGAATTATTGTTGTTGCTATGGACTGCTCCGCGAAAAAGAGCTGATGCTGATGATGGTGTATTGTGGTCTTCATATGATTGTGGTGCTGAAATTTAATGATTTTCTTTATAAGTTAGAATATGGTTTCCAGTACAGAATGTACAAGTTACATTCATACATTTTATAAAATACCTGAATTTAATTATCTGTATATTAGGGGGCTAGAAGTCGCTAAACCATAAATAATCTATGTATTTGGCTGGAAATTGGCACAGACATAGATTATGATCCAAAATATATTATTTTGAGCAAAAATAAACATTCCTTTGAAATAGATTTTATGCAGGGCAAAAACAGTATTTAATAAATAACTTAATAGTCGCATTATCTTATAAGGCTCATTTTCACGGTAGTCGGGTCAGAAATTGTTCTTTAGCTATGAATTTTTGTGTAAAACAATTGTCAGGCATCTCATCGAAAAATTGTGATCGAGAAAAAAGTTGCTTGATAGTGATCATTTTAAAAATGTATGAATGAAGGTACTTTTTAAAATAAAAATCTACCTTTATAAGAGTATTTTGAACTGTAAGCATGTTCATAGCGACAATTCGATCCAAATCTGCAACATCCTTGTTGAAAATATTTACATAAAACCATTATGGTTATTTGTTTAATTACTTTCTATACAATGAAGTAAATAATTACTATGTAGTTAATTTCGCAAAGAAATCACAAAATGAAGAACAATGTTAATTGTTATAATATGGACATTCAGTAAATTCAAAATATTGAACTTGTTTTGAAGTTTAAACTTTGAAGCTTATTGACAGATCGTATTTTTTATTATTCGCTGTCTACGTGACAGACATATTTTTTATTACACAAAATTAACAAAAAGATTATGCACCAAGGGTTTAAAAATTATTTATTTGCTACGAATAAATATTCTATACTTTAAACATACAAATTTTTATTCCTATATTAAAGTAAAGTTTGCTCACGGTATTTTTCTCCACTTCATTTTATTTCTCATTTTTAGACTAATTTTATATTTATTAATTATTTGTAAGTTTGTTCATTTCATTTCCTTTCATTTCATATAAAAATACAACAAATATAGTATAAGCATATTTTAGCAAGAGTTAGTGCCACGCTGCATGCTTGCATGCAGCCGAATTGGGCCGGCACGACCGGGGAGGTACCTCTCGCTTACACGAGACCGGCGTGAAGTGACAGCTGTGCTGTCGCGTTTCGTGCGGTGTGTAAGTAGCGGGTGGTCCGCGGAGGTGGGAGGAGAAAGGGGGGCAGCGCATCTGTAGTCTATGCAGATATCTATGGGCGTCGGTAGTCATGAAAATGGCTACAGCTGCTCGTTTGCCCTCCTATACCATAAAAAAAAAGCAATGGAGAGGCCATATAAACAATCACAATACAACTTTTTCTGCCATTATTTGAGGGAGGAAAGGTAAACACGTATAGCAGACTATTACATTTTGTCAACAACACGCACATTTCGTGCACGTTCATTATTATAAATGAGAAAGTTTGTAAGTATGGATGGACGTATGGATGTTTGTTACTCTTTCACGTGTAAACTACTAAATGGATTTCAATGAAACTTCACAATAATATAGCAGAAACATGAGAATGACACACAAATTTATTAATATTTGCTACAGTCGGTATCTGGACTTGAAATACACTATTGTAGGGTAAAGTAACGGGTTGACGGTTAATAATGCAGCTTTGATCCCAAACCTGTGGGCATTTGGCTCTGTAATATAGCGGCGTAGTGTTGTGATCGGTTGTTTAGTCCATATTATTGGTTTTTACTTTTTATATGCGAAGAAAAGGTCTGAACAACGACAACTATATCTTTTTGATTCAAATTTATTCCTAATGCTAGATTGATCCTAACGCTATTTGATGCAATGCAGACGCGCGGGCAGTCAACGCTTGACTAGAGCTCGCCGCTCGTTAGTCGTTGCCGTACCCCGCGCTGCTGCTGCGCTGCTGCTGCGCCGCTATTTTCGAGTGTCGGTCCATACGATTTCATACCCAAGAACTTCCCGTCGCTCCGCTCCCCATAAGATTTTTGGCATCGGCCTTAAGGTTAAAGAAGGGGAGCGAGTACCAAAAATGTTGGACTTACAACTTTCGACAGTTCGCTACGGATAATATGTCCTGATTAGTAGTCATAGACCATAGTAAAATGAACTTGAACTTTATGATTACTTTACAGTTTGATCCAATATAGGTTAAAGGCAGGTTATACCGGCGGAGTAGTGGTTAAAAATCTTAAAGACTATAGAGACCGCCGCCCTAGTGATCATTTTAGCACTCAAGTGCTAGCAAAACACTAAGCAAAAGATCATGACAATGACATGTTGACATATTTGCTAGCATTCGGTTCACATTTCAGTCACTAGTTAGCGTGGCAGTCTAGAAGCTTATTCCCTATAGCCATTAGGTACTTCGTAAGGATTGCAATGATAAAATAAATTAAAAGCGTGTAATTCTAAATTCTTTTTACAAAATAAAACCAGTAAAATATACTGTTTACATTTATGTAAACGGTGGTAATATATAATATTTTAAGTAATAACAACATTAGTATCGTTGTAAATCATCATTATTTCATCATTTTTATGAATTTTTTTCAATTATTTCAGCAATTCCTTGCTCAGGACCACAAATGTCGAATGTTAGCGTTTGTACATAAGATGTTTTACTCTAGTTAGTAATAAAACAACTCACAAATAATTTATATAATATTATTTTATAACTTTGGCATTGCATTGGCAAAACATGCCATTTGGAGCCTTACAGCAATAATAGATAACTAGAAAAGAAGTAGAGGAACTCCGAACCGACATATACTTATCTATGCTCCGAACTTACTATGAAATATGAATATTTGTATCAAAAACAGTAAACACTTTTATTCGCATTTCGCAGACTTTTATTTGAAAAATCAGAGAGAACGTAGTGATTACATTCTCTCTGTGAAAAATTTTAACGATTGCCAAAGCATGTTATTTTCGTAATTAGTTAAATTTATTTATAATACATTAAAAAGGTTACCTATAAATTGTAGTCACTAGTGCTAACCTACTGAAAGTAAACTAGATCCAGATAAAGGTAAATAATACGATAAATTTGAGTACCTTTTTTACGCGTCAATCAAATCAAAAGAATAAATCCGGAATGGGTTAATTTTTACAGACACGTTTTATTTAAACATATCGTTTTTTTTATTAAATATGATGCACAAAGATAATAGAAACTATTAACCTGGTGTTATTGATATAGTAGGATTGATGATGATGTATCATCATCTGCTCTTTAAAAGCCAACAGCTTTGGCAGCCATTTTTCACGGATTGTTGGGCACAATTTTCATGCTAAGACTACCCCTCTAGTCCATCTAAGGTCGGTAAAAATTAAAAATGAAAGCGACCGTAGTGGTAGTCGGACGGTCGCGACTGACCGTAGTGGTAGTCGGACGGTCGCGACTCGCGAATGTTAGTTCCATACCAAGTAGCAAGAGGTAGTGCATGCATGCAGCCGAATTAGGCCGGTACGACCGGTGAGGAATCTCTCGTATTTGTATATATCTCACTCAATAACAGCGTGAGAGCTTTACTGCCATGTTCCAAAGCATGCATGTAAGTGCATAATGCATTCCATACATGCGTGTAAGTGCATTCTGCTGGTGACCCATGAAGGGGGGACGAAGAAAGGCAACGCATCTGTATAAATTATATGGATGTCTATGCAATGACAGTTTTGAAAATTGTAGCAGCAGCTCATTTGCCCCTAACTTCTTACCCTTAAAATACCCAATGTCTGAGATTTGCAACAATATAAATTGAGAATTTTAAGTTTCTACACATATCTCTATCTACACTATCTTCTTTTGAAATTCGCAAGTATTTTATTTTGTGTTATTCTTTAATTTACTGCTTTCCTGATTTTTTCCTTTACCTATCTTGGTACCAAACCTCACAACTCTATGTCGGTATGAAACAGAAAGTATGCCTTAACCCTATATGTCTTTTGAACGGATGGTCACCTGGACAATCAAATGGGTAGACGGAAAACAAAGTGACCTTACATGGTTTTCATGGGTTAAATATATTCATTGATAGACATGGCTACTTATACTATTTTATATATTATTAGAAACAAGAACAGATACAAATAAATCTGCTAGTAATAATAAAGTATGTCTACTATGTACAAAATCTACATAGATATTTGTAAACGATGAAAGTCGCTAAAAGATATGGACTCTATAATAGCCATTCTATATTAATCACAACTAGCTGACCTGACAGACATTGTCTTGTCATTACTGGAAAATATGTTGTCATGGTGACATGTAATGTTATGTGGCCCAATTGTCAACCTGTTACTGATATTGTATTTCAAGTCGAGATACCGACTGCAGCATTATATATATTGATAAATTATAGCCTGCGTGTTATTCTGATTTATAAGCTAAAAAAAAAATAAGCTAAAAGTATAGCCTATTTTTTAAGAAAATTAAAGTGTAGAAAATTATGTTTGTTTCTACACATTGCCATCAAATTCTAAATGCAATAAACTGTGAAATAAGATAACTTTATATATATAAGCTACGGAAGAGCGGGTACTCCTGACACAGGTTTTTTTCAAAACTTACTAGGAGATCCCACATACTGTATTGTTATCATTATTGAGGAAAGAAATAAAATTATTCTTATTCTTATTAAATAAAATAAAATAAAAAATTCTTTATTTCGTTCCAAGGTAACAATAAAAAAGTCATCTTAATGCTAGTGAGATGCACAAAAATGGCGGTCTTACTGCTGATAGCGGTCTCTTCCAGACAACCAGGTAGCTAAAGTGAGATACAGCTAATAACCAGGTAGTAATTGGCACAACAAAGTAATTTTACTTATATATTAAGATTTATAAACAGTACATATTAAATTTTATTACTAATAAAATATATACATAGATATATACATACATACAATATAATAATAGATATACATATACATACATACATAATTAAATGGAATATAAATAATATGAGACGATTGAAAGAGATAAGATATATTATTACAAACAATATGGAAAAACATAAGGAAGAATGTGTTAGAATAGAGATATTAAAAGGTAGATACAGCAAGGTCTTCAAGGCGTCATCTTTAAGGCGTTTCTTAAAAGTCGCAATGGTTTGCGATTTCTGAACTGTTTCAGGTAAAGCATTCCATAGTCGTATGGCTGACACGGTAAAAGAGTACTCATAGAAAGAAGTTCTATGAGCAGGGAAAGCAAGAGTTAACTTTTTTGAGGAACGAAGGGTTGAGGTATAATCACCTTACTTATTCTTATTCATATTCTTTTAAGCTATATTATTGTATAGTTTAATTGAATGAGCAACAAACATCCATACTTACTAACTTTTGGATTTATAATATTAGTAGGATAATAGATGTACCCGTAGATTTTCTAATAATATACATATATTTTGTGTAGGTGGCTATAGAAAATGGAAAATGCTTCAGTAGTTGCTTCAGAAGCCCTGTTGGCTACTGGTATGTCATATGATATGTTTTTTATCTAACATTGAATTAAAAGATAGATGTACATGAAGACGACCAGGCTGGCGCAGTGGTACAGGGCTCGGATAAACTGAGCATGTAGCGCCAGGGGTCGCGGGTTCGAATCCCGCCTAGGTCATGGATGTTTATCTATGTATTATATGTATTTCTATAATAAAAATCTTAAATATATAAAATTTCTTAAATTTATAAAAACATATTAAATATATTTCCGTTGTCTAGTACCCGTAACACAAGTCCTTACGGTACTTAGCACGGGGCTAGACTAACGTGGTGTGTAAAGTCCACAAATATTATTATTATTATTATTATTATGAATAATATTATTTTATATAAGATAGGCATTGAACATTTAATTTTATAAAAATAGGCGAAATACTGTCGTATTTCCCCCATTTTTATAGAATAAAGGGGATAAACACGTAGTCCAAGTCTTTCAAATTATTAAAGAAGTCCATAGATACATGTATAACTGATATGCCAATGCGTTGCCCACCTTTTCTCCGCCAGAAACACTGCAACTGTTTGAGACGTACCTCTCCTCGTGTAACCTACTGTAGGTTACATTTCGTGCAGCGCACGAGAGGTACCTCCCCGGTCGTGCCGGCATAGTTCGGCTGCATGTAATGTATCCCTCCTTTATATCTCGATATTTTCACGGGACCGTAACTAACGCGGCCGTAACAGCGGGACTATTAAAAAATTGGTTGGTTTTGTTATAGTATAGGGGAGCAAACGAGCAGTCGGAGCCATTTTTATGACTACCGACTCATGGACGTGATTTTTATGAAGATGCGTTGTCTTTCTTGCCTCCTCCCGTAATGGGCCATCGGAAACTCGTGTCATCGCACGAAGAGCGACAAGCACAGCAGTCGCTACATCTGCGTCCTGTGAACGAGGTCCTCCCCGATTGTCGGCACACTGCCGCTGCAAGGCAGATTGGCACTCATATACATTTTTTATGGTATAGGGGGGCAAACGAGTAGTCGGAGCCGTTTTCATGACTACCGACGCCCATAGACATCCGCATAGAGGCTATACGCATGCGCTGCCCTCCTTTCTCCCACCTCCATGGGCCACCGGCTACTTACACACCGCACTAAACGCGACAGCACGGCTGTCACTTTACGCCGGTCTCGTGTAAGCGAGAGGTACCTCCCCGGTCGTGCCGACCCAATTCGGGCGTGCAGTGTGGCACTACCTCTTGCGAAACGGAAACATTAATATAATTAGCATTAGCAGTATTAGTTGTGATACCTGACGTAACAAAAGCTGCTAAGTTTACATCATACATTGTATTGACTACTGAAATAATTTATCAATAGGCATAGCGACGGGCGGTTAGAGCCACCACACTCTAAGGGCCTGTTCAGATTAAGCGATTTACTCGCGAGTCGACATGATACTAAAGATGTCGCGTCCAGATGCGGCGCGGCGTCACATCACTCGCGCGTAAATCGCGTGTAGTGAACGCGACTCGACTCGCGCGACATACGCGCGAGCGGTTGGCGTGTCGAGTTGTAGCGTCCAAAACTACGCGCGATTGCATGGTGATTTCACGTGTTTAGTTTTATTTCGAATACTACTGAACTTTTTATTGACGAAGTTGAAGAAGAGTCCTCATATGGGATATGGAATCATCGAATTATTTCCATAGAATATAATAGAACCATAAAAAGTAGGAACAGGAAAGAAATAGTCGAAGTTGTTAGTGTAGATACGTGCGTGGATCGCGGTATCGGGACACAACAGAAAATTTATACCCGCGAATCGACGCGCGTGAATCGTCTGATCTGGACAGACCCTTAGCGACCTTTTAAGTGAGTGCAGCGCCCAGCGCACACCATAAGCGCTGAACGAGGCAATTTAGTCTTAAAACGTCTGCAACTGCGTATCGAACGACGGAGCAGTCACTAAATCGCGCGACTCCGATGCCGCGACTGGACGCAGAGAGCCACTAAATCGTGATGCAGCTCCAATGCAGTCACGAAATCGCCGATCGCCGCTGCGTAACAGCCCGGCCACAGCCACAGGCCACAGCGCGGCGGTGCGTCTTGCGACGCGGCGGGCGCCGTCTGTCTCTCTCTCACTCGCGCGTCGAGTATTGCCTCGCCGCTCGCCGCGCCGCAAATCGCACCGCTGTGGTT